>CM032637.1:9084902-9097278 GCA_019097785.1 Fraxinus excelsior | reverse complement strand
TTTCTTCTTGTTTCATATTCGAATCCAAAGACTCTTTGACCTTTACAACTCTTTTGTAACAATTCTATTCTTTTACAATAATCCTTTTGTCTAAAAAATTGACAATATAACTAAAAACCTAACAATATACATAATACATATATATCCTCCCCCTCAAAAAATCGAGGCTCCGTCACTACTTGTGGAAGTTGTATACACGAGGCTGCTTTATATTTTGAGGCTGTGAAACAACAACAATTTTGCTTGGTTTCCCCGTCTAAAAAATCTCTTCAAATTGAACTTGTAGTTCTGAAAGCTGGGGAAGACAATATAGATCTGACTTGGTCATTCAACAATTCGGCCATGACAGATTCAGCCTACAAGACTGTGCAGGTGAAGCTTTGCTATGCACCCATCAGCCAACAGGACAGGGCCTGGAGAAAAACAGAGGACAATTTAGTCAAGGACAAAACCTGCCAACACAACATTGTTGCAAATCCATACAGTTCCTCTAACAACAATTTTACCTGGAAAGTGCAAAGGGATGTGCCGACCGGTACATACTTTGTACGTGTATATGTTTACAACTCTGTGGACGAAGAGATAGCCTACGGCCAGACCACAGACGCTCATAAGACTACCAATTTATTTCAAGTCGAGGCAATCAGTGGATGTCATGTCTCACTAGATATTGCCTCGATTTGCTTCTCGGCTTTTGCAGTTGTGTCTTTGTTCTGGTTCTTCTTGTTGGAGAAGAGAAGAACCAAAAACTCCCAAGAAAAGTGATGCGACCTTTGAGTCCTTTATTTATTCATTTTTTTTTTTTTTTTTATCAGCATTCTGTAATAGACCACTTCTATTTCATCATGATGGTAATTTGCTTATTTATGGAAGTGTTATTTAGTAAATGTAATATCTCCATATAAGCACTTCAGCTTTTCTTAGGTCTGTATATATTTTTCCAATTATGCTCCAAGTACAGGAGCATAATTGCCAGGGGCCTGCCAGGCCCCTCACACTGGCAGGCCCCACATATTATGTGAGGCGTTCTAGCTAAATATTATAAAATAAGTTACTTATTTTGAAAGTCCATATAATTAATCCCTTATATCTGATTTTTATAAATGAAAAATTATGAACATATTTTCTTACAAGTAAACTTTTGAAAAGATATTTAGTTAACTTATTTGCTTATAATTAAAGTATTGAGTAACGTTATTTAGCACTATTCGTATTTAATATCAGTCTAGGTGGCAGCATTAATAGCATTAAATTACATATTCAATTAAATATAATAAATTATGGCTCATTAAATATGATCTATGATATGCTGACATATTGACTCATGTTCGTCACTACTAGTGCTAAATAACATTATTTTAAAGTATTTGAGTTTAGGAGTTCGTGACTCTGAAATTGAAAAAAAATCCCAGGGATCAGTGATGCAAGTACATGAAATTTCATTGAACTATTGACATTTTATATGGTTTTGGAATTGATCTGTACCTCATCCTCTGAGCATCTTCCCGAGTACAATTACGCCCTATAAAGCAAATGGATTGTTACAAGCTGATAATTTTGGTACTTCTAACTGCTGAAAACAGTTTCCTGGCTTTTCATTCCATTGGTTCCAGTGAGCAATAAACTGTCATTGAAAAGATCTAAGCATCCAAAAGAATTGCTGCCGGAGGGCATTCTAAGGCTGCTTCAAGAACTCGATAGTGTTCACGGTGAGAGTCGACTGTAAGTCCACCTCTAGGCTCTATGATCGTGTCCGGCAAGGCAGACCTTTATGAAGTTGTATTTGTATTCGTTGAGAATCCAGCCAAATAATTAAAGACGAGAAATAAGGGCAATATGAAAATAATGGATCACACAACAAACAAGATTTTTGTGAAAGAGGAAAATTCTTAATATCACAAAACTAAAATGGTTTTCAAGATTTGATGCTCTCAATCTAAATCTAAACAATTCTCTCAAATTTCTAATGTATACAACAATGAACTAATTGTTATATTGAGTTTATGAAGAGCCTATACTCGTGGAGTATTTATAGGAGCCCATGAATAAAATAGAATACAAAAACCGCGATAAAAAAAGGGACTCTTCCTGAACAAGCGTAGCCTAGGCACCCAACCCTTATTCCACCTTTTCCCTTCCGACACCTAGGTGACCCATTTTGGACCCAATGCTTCCTAAACACTTTTTTATCCATTATAAAGTCCTTTTTCCAATCAAAACTCTCATTCCGCGATGAAATTTGATCCCTTATCAATTTGGATATCCCAATCAAAATTATCCAGGCTTCCTCAATGAACCAAACATATATGTCGCTTCATCGTAATTACACAGTAGTGCTTCATTGTATGTTGCGGAAAGATCTAAAGGCAGATGCCCCCGTATCTCTACTTTCTGGTTCAACTTTGTTGCATTAATCTGAAGTACATATTCTAACCATTCCATTCTGATTGAATTTCTTATATTAAACTCAAGATGCCGCAATTTCACGTGGCTGAAAAAAAAAAAAAAATCAATTATCAATCAACAGGTCAATTTTTTATTTAAAATTGTTCTTTTGAAAATGTTTGGATTATTAGTACGATTGTACAAAACTCATTTGCCCCTTTCCAAAGGTCAGAAACACAAATGCAATTTTCTCTAATTAAAATTAGGGTTATAATTGTCTTCTCATTAAAAAAAAAAAAAAGATAAATTTTGCACTATACCACATAGACTAGGCAATGGAAAATATTTGTTGCATATCATCATTTACCATAATCTTTTACTGATTGATGATGTTCAAAAAGAAGGTGGAAATTTTTTATTTTATTTTATGCAATTTGATCCAATAGAATATTGACACATCATTTGTTGGTAAAAAAGATTGTAAGTTGTGATGTATATGTAGCACAACCGTTAGGGAATTCGTACTCAAGAAACAAACTTTAGGAACCATTTGGCGCAAGGCAAAGGTTAGAGACCATTTGCTCCAAATTCCCATTTAAATGTGTGTGTGTGTATGGACAAGGTACAACCCAAGTTCTCACACCTGAAAGCAAAACCTATAGTAATCAAATCTGTAACCCTCACTTCCATGTCTTGTTCTGTTTTTAAAGTTGAGGTATAAAGGTGTGCATTTATAGTAATCATTGTTTCTTTTATTTTTGCACAAAACCAGGTTTTGTACTTAAATCCTGGTTTGTCGACACTCGAGACTTAAATGTCGACGTCTGGACTTATAAAGGGTTTAGGGAAAATACTCCTGGGATTTTGGTGTCTACAGCTATGTCCAAAATGTCGAAACCAAACCCTCAAAACGTTTTTAAATTTTTTGTTGACCCCAGTCTTCGTCCTTTGCCTATTTATTCTGTGATAAACATAACTGACTTAATATTGTGAATTGATTTGAGAGCGCTACAACAAATAGTTGAAAATGTGAGTGAATTGGAGCTAGAAGACCAAGCTTAACCAAAATAGAATTTTGCAAAAATATAAAGCAAGACACTCTCGAAGAGCTCTACACAAAGGCCAATGATTAAAGGTCAGGCAGAATGGACTAGAAGACTTGAACATTCTCGAGAAAAGCAAATGACAGGCACTAAATCAATTCACAACTACAAGGCTGCACTCTAATCACATTGCAATTTCAATGTCGCTTTTTTCGATTGGAATTGAAAATGGAGAAAACTCGCTACCAGTGTGCATGCAGCCCACCAGGAACAAACCAGAAAGGACTCTTCTGCCTCCAAGAACTTATCGCCATTTTCAAGCAAATGTATTAAGGTTGAGTTTTAGAAATAATGCACTCAATTTAGTCAATATGGACTTTAGTTTTGTGTCTTGAGAGAAATATCTTTGGGAATTTTGACAAGGTTTAATGTGTATTGTGTTGTTCCAAGTAGCCCTTTAGATTGTTATGGAGTCAAACTCTAGATTGCTGATTAGTCAAACAAATGTGTGTGTCAAGAACTTCTGTAAATTTGGCAGTCATGTACACAATTTTTCAGGGAAGATGAATAAGTTATTTTGAGACTAAAGATCTCGTTTCCAGCTCTGCAAGAGCAATTGAATTCTCCTTCAATAACATAGTTTGCCATCAACTTCATGACACTTTGTTCAGGCAGTGGAAGTTATTTTTCTTACATAAATTACATAAAAGTGTGATTGCGAGAGAGAGAGAGAGTTGGAGAAGCGTTCTTACCAAAATCAGTGCTTTGACACTACGTCAGTGGATGCCCTTGCTATATTATTATGATGTTAAAGTAAAATATCAAGAACGTTTTCTCCATCAGTTGCATCATTTGCTTTGACACAGTTAATGCTCTTGAATCAGTACATTTACCGGTCCACTTCTTTAATCAACTTGTTGACTAACCATTCAGTCTGTTGATCAGAGCAAGCCATTAGCCATGCAATGAATTCTCCAATACTGAAATTAAACAGCATCTTTTGTATTTCACTTACCACCATCAGAAATTTATTCCCGAATTGTTTTTCACTTTAATTTCTCCCGAAAGCTGATATACAAATCACATTATTACTGAGGGACGTAAACGCCATTCTCAAGTTCACTGTTGACAAGGATAAAGAGGACTTCATGATCTTTTCATGAGGAAAGCTTTTTTTTTTCATTCCTCACATTAAATAATTGGACTGTTGTTTCTGGAGCATCTTATCCTCCTTCAAACGATCTGAAGATACTTACTCTTACATATTAAACAAACAAGAATGATAATTGAATCATGAATGGAATCTCGAATAGAACTGGAATAAACATATCAACAGGATCAAAAATAAAATAACTCGAGCCCATCAACTTCACGATGTGTCCTCAACACGAATTTTCTCCCTTCTAAGATGCTTAAAGACAGTCAGCAATTGTCTTTCAGGATAGAACGCATTTCGTTCCCTACGAAAGCAACACAACAATTACTAGGAGTTTCAATGAATTCAATGAAGTGTTTGTACTTCAAAAAAATAGGATCAGACTAAGAGAGAGAAGTGAGATTCAAAGTAGGAAATTTTGCAATGAAAAATGGTGTAAATTTTATGGTGTCAACGCAAGCTATTTAAAGACTTATTGGTGGTCACTCAAGCACTCTACAAGCCTTATTAAACTGCGATACTGTTTAGAAAACCTTTCAAAAACTAACAGACAACTCTGTTCATACTAAAACCATTTAAAAGACGTATATTATGTCTATTAACAAACATGTTTAGATATCAGTTAATCACCTTGTGGAGTCGAACGTGAATATACTTGATCCTGTTAAATTTGGATACGTGTCCTACTGAAATTAGTGTTGGAAAATATATTATTTGGCAAATGAATTTTCACTTGTGTATGTGAAATTAATCCCACATTGATTGAAAGTTGGGATTTTGAAGAGGAGCCTTAAAATGGATTAACAATCCCACATTGGTTAGAAATGAAAAAGTGGGAATATATGGGGACTATAAATAGTACCATCCCACATTGGAAAAAGGAAAAAGGAAAAAGAAAGTGGCAAGTGGGAAAACTTAAGTAGTTATCCCACATAGGATATGAACAAGTTTTTGGACCAATTTATATATGGTTAACAATTTGTAAGGTGTAACCATTTGTTGCATAGAGACTCCTCCGTGGCCTACGCGCCCGCAGGGGGGGGGCTGCAAATCTTGGACCGACTTGGCCTTCGAGCCTTGAACTTGTGTGCGGACGCGACCTGCGTACACGAATGTCGGACCAAATGAGTCAAAAATTGGCCACCAAGTGCAAGCCACGTTTTGTGGCAGAGTTATGGCTGGAGTTAAGAATTCAAATGACAGAGTTATGACTGCATTAAGAGACAAATGCTCCTCCTTGCCTATATATACTGAACATTCTCTTCAGTTTAGACACACCACAACAGCACGAAATCTTTCTTCTTCCTGTTCAAATTCCTGTCGTCTTACAGTCACTTGGTGATTCCGTTCCGGCACACACTCGTTCAGTTCGACTGTACAAGCTGCAGTTCACGCCGATGTATCCTGGGAAGCAAGCGCTCGCATTACTTCGGTGAGGGGGCGAATATTGCTTTAAGGACACTGTGTTGGACACAGGCCCCGGCTTCAAAGACACCAATTTTATCTTCTGTCAACTGCAATATTTTTTTCTGTCCACTATAATTTGTTTGTTACTTCTTCTAATTCAGTTCACTGTTCAAAGTTTACATACAATTAGAGCTCAAAGTTGACCTATTTCACTTTATTTAATAACAACTTACAGCACACTTTTCTTACTTAAAAGTTGGTGTGCAAAAATACTTCTTAACTACCTCCAATATTCTCTACAAGGGAACAAGTATATCTCTTCATGTAGAAAATTAGCTCCACAATTTCTAATTTGGGCATATTCGCAAAGTATCATGTTTTTTCATGCATTCTCTTGATGCACCTACTGATAAGACTACGAGTACTGGTATAGAATGAGGAAAGATCTTTTATACCAGAGAGAAGCATATCAGAAAACATCACATTTGCATAATAAATGATCCATTATTTGAATAAGAGTTGCGCGGGGGTAATGTAATGTTAAAAATTGATATGGCAATTGCCCATGACCGCGTGGATTGGTCTTTTCGGCTTCGGTTTCTCTAATCGACTTTGTGACTTGGTGAATGAATGCATTAGTCCCACTTGGTTTTCTATTATGTTAAATAGTACATATAAAGGCTTTTAAACCTATTTGTGGCCAGCAATGGCAATGGGCCGAGCCGGCTCAATCCATGTACCTATGAGCTCGGCTCGTGCTCAAGGGCCGAGCTCGCGAGCTCATGAACCGAGCCCACGAGCTCAATGTTTTTTTTTCTTTAAAGCTACCAAACTGTTTTTGGTCACTTCTTTGACGAGCCCTCAAGCTCAGCTCGCCGTACGAATTGTCCCGAAACAAGCCCAAGCCGTCCATGGGCCGAGTTTCGATGAGCCAACGAGCTACTCAACCCTTTTTTCACTTCTACTCATGGCCTAAGATAGGGTGATCCCCTATCCCCCTATTTTTTCATTGTCATGTAGGAAGTTCTTACGCGACTTTTGTGCAAGGCCTTTGAAGAAGGTCGGATGGGCGCCTTTTCACATCCATTAGGGGGCACCTCTAGTGTCTGATCATCTCCTATACGCCGACAACTTGCCAATGGCAACAAAAGATCTTCGGGTGCTGATGAAGTTTTTAAAGGTCTTTGAAGGCTAGTTGGGACAATTCATCAATAAGGACAAATCAACCATTTTTGTGTCTAATGTAATCACCAATGTACGGAAAAGACGGTTGTCAAGGTTGACTGGATTTGTTGAAGGCATGTTTCCAACATTGTATGCCAAAAAAAAAAAAAAAAAGGCAAATTTTTAACTTCAAAGAGAAAAATAAGGTTTTTCAGTAGCGGATGTAGACATTTTGAATTAGGGGGCACAATCAGGCTAGCAAAAAAATTGTGAAAACTAGAGTTAATAAACACTACTACTTTCAATATCTTTTTCTTATGCTTGAAACTAGAAACATATTCGGTAACTCATAAGAAATTAATTCAAACTACTACATAATCTACATTGAAAAATATTTGTTTGAAAAGATGAACTTGCAGTGAATAAAATTTAGTAGCTCATAAGAAATTAAATCGTGTTGAAGGATCTAAAAGTTGGTAATTATTGTACCGGGTGTTTGGAATTTATATTGACATAGTTGAGTCATTTAATTTATATATCGTTCAATCAAAATTTCTTAATTTGTTACTAAAATAACTCTCGTTAAACATAGGATATAAATAAATAATTTTTTTTTTTTTTTTTAGTATTTAAGTATTTAGATAAGATAGCTCACTACAATATTAAAGTAAACTAGAATCTTGAGATCAAATTTTAATGTCACCCATAATAAAAATTATGTACGAGCCAAATCATGATGAACATTAAATTAGACTTGAACTTATGGAGTGTGTTGAAAATATGATTTAAATAAATAAGTGCAAAGTATAATAATTTTAACTTTGAAATGAGATGATTCAGTATCAACAACACACTCTGCCATAAAAATTAAAAAAATAAAAATAAAAATTGAGAATGAAGAGATAATTAACTGAAAAAAAAACTCATTATGATACCATTTTTCCACATATAATCTTTAAATTCAAGGTACTATAATTATCACATGGACAATTTCTTAAAAATTAGAGGAATTGTTAAAAAAAATTATTAATTCCTAACTTTCTTATCAGTTGTGATTGATTGATTTTTTCAATTTTTTTGACCTTGATTCCATAAGAGCAAGTTAGAAAGATTGACATATAAAATCATCTAATTTAATTCGTTAAAAAATGGAATTGATCAATAGATTTCTCATAACAAACGAAAGGAAAACAGAAAATAAAATTTAAATTATGGATTAACTAAGCTATTAGAATGATATATGCTTCGTTCATTGGAGACTGATATACTTTCTGAATCCATTATTTCATAATTTGTGGTTTCTTTCTGAATAAAGAGAAAGTAAACACCTTGAAGCAAATATCTAGAAAAGAAGAAAAAGTCTTGAGTGAAAAAAGAAAACTAAAACCATCTTCATAATAATAATAATAATAAAAAAGGTAAATAAAAAAATTGGTGGGGACAGGTGACCCATCATGCCCCACCCAGTTCCGCCAATGTTTCTAATATATATAAAGCAAGCATATGAACATGTTTGTAGACAAAAATAACTTTACTTGTCTTAAGTTTAGCCAAAAATTAATATACATTTTTTATTTTAAAATACTTTACAATTTCTAATACAGCGCAAAAAAAAGTATATTCAAAATACATCTTAATAATATCTGTTACACTTCAAAATTGAGGCTCAAGAAGAAGCCCAAACAAGACTCACACTCAGTGTCATAAAAAATCGAACCGAAGTCATAGATAAAGATGATGAACCAACCCCTCACCCGAAGCGCCATGTGCAAGCAGAAGCTCCATGGTTGAAGTGAGGCGCCATTTGTTGCAAAACAACAAAAGAGAGGTGATTCACTACTTTAGCAGAAGCACTATGTAAGTGGTCGAAGCTGATGCACTATGTAAGTGGCTAAGGCCTTGAAGCTGAATCACTATGTAAATGGCTGAGGCCATGAAGCTGATGTACTATGATGTAAGTGGTTGAGACCCTGAGCCGGAGCACTACTTGAGTGGTCGAAGCGCTGAAGTCGAAGTACTATGTAAGTGGTCGAAGCCCACATTACCTAAGCGGAAACCTCCTAATCATAAATGAGCATATTTCATATTCATTTTCCCAAGAGATCTTCTACATAAAAGTCTTAATGCGAATGATTGGTTTGATCCATGTTGTAGCAAAAAAAAAATGTCTAGTCTTGTCAGCCTACTTACTACACATGTACTCAAACTTAAGCTCTAGAGTGGCCACCTTTTCAAAATGCATTAAATGATGCATGGCCTAGTATGTGCGATATGACGCCTACGATGAGACGCATCGAATAAGAAGATGAAGCTACGTATCTTTTCATCCTACGGCTATCAGTTTATCTTTACTACTATAAAAACTCACAAATCATCCCAGTTGAGGGGTAATGCAACTCTTTACACTTGAGGTCACTCTCGATCTTCACTCTTGCTTATTTCACATTCTTGTTTGCTTGAGTTTAGATTAACTTGCCCTAGTTGAGTTGTTTGTGATTGATTATTAATATGCAATCATCTTTAAATATATCGTCGGTGTTTGAAAGTTTTTGTCTCGTGTCATAAAAAATCTCTCACATCCATATATAGTAACATTCTCCGTCCAAGTCTGTAGTCAAACCGTGTTGGAACTTGCTTGCTTAGACACGATTAGCTTCGTCATTTGTTGTCCACATCATCCTTACAAAAAAGAGGTCAACAATATCCACTTCTGTCCACGCTAACTATATACATTACCAAATACACCTCTAAAGTTTTAATGCTTTGTTTGCTTCACATTGTCAATTTTTAGAGTAACATTTGCAGTCATGATCCTCAAACTTTAACATATCTCACTAGGGGTTCTCAATCAATTTTTATTTTTATTTTTTCTCATCATCATCCCCCCAAACATTCAGTTTCAGTGCATGGACACATGTATTTTTTTCAAGTAAAAGGTAACCGATCGATTTAGTTTTATTAATTTCCACACAAGTACAACAAGCTTTATGATGGTAAATAGCTTTTGGATTGACGTAGTCTTCATTTAATGTAAGGTGGGACGAAAGTTGGAGAAGAAGGATTAACGTATTAAACTAATTTATTCTCCTTACAGTTTGGGAATAAATGTGTATTGACCAATCGGTAGCATGCCACATTTGACGTTTGTGTTTAAATAAATGTCTCTTGTTTACAACCTTAAGCTTTTGAGGATTAATGTGTTGCACTAGTTTAGTCTACTAATTCAAGAACTAGCCATGTTTGGCTCCCATATTTTAAAACTCATTTTTTCTTAAATTCATTTTTATCATTCATTTCATTGTCCACAATTTTATCAATTTTTTAACTGCACATTTCATTAACTAATATTAAAATCTACTAAAAATATGATTTTTGAAAAAAAAAAAAATCAAGCAGGGCTTAGCAGCCTGCCACACTCTAGTTTAAATAAATGTCGATTGGCAAAAGTAGGAGAAGAAGGATTAGGGCATGTCTGGTCCGGATTATAAGCAAAATAATGACTGTTGCTAACCCATTAACTGACCTTATTAAATGCTGCTAGACTATCTTTTTAGTAGCATTAGAAGGAGTCAGAACTGGAAATTTCATTGTTGCTCTTTTACTTGTTTCAGTATATTACCAGCCCACTTTCACTTGAGGGCAATTTCGGTACTCAGCCGTATTTGCTGCCAAAAACTTATCACGTGTGCCTGATTGATTTGAGATAAAAATCGATTTTCCTTTGCTAAAATCGCTCACAGACGGGTTCTTAATGTATTGAAGTAGATTAGCCTACTCGCAACACGATTGACATTTGTGTTAAAGACAACAATTAGATAAATGAATATCTATTGTCTCCAACTTTAAGCTTTTAAATGAGACGTTTTATTATGATATCAGAGTGCACGTGTCATGACTACGCCAAGATAATAAATATGACATGTGCGTGAAGTGGCACGTTCAACAAAATTTAAATAAGTGAATGTGTCTCCCCAGATTATTTCTAATTTTGGTCAATAAAAACGCCCCTTCAAATGGCGGTTGGGAGGATTACATTTTGTAATAAAAGTTGAAAGTGCAACTTGCAAGGAACCAAATAGTTGCACCTTATCAAATAATATATTAGTAAGTAAATCCGAATCTAAAGGTTAACGAATTTCAAAACTGGGCCCAAAATCTGAAGGTGGAAAATAAATTCCAAATGCGCATTGAAATCATGTTAGAATTCTGGCACCAAGTCAAAATTTCCATAAAGACATGTTTTAGTAGACGTGAAAAGCTTCAACTATAGAACAAATTAGTCAAAACAGAATAACATATTTAATTAGGAGATACAAATCCGTTCATGAATTTGAAGCTCTTGTTTGATCTCAATTCTCCCAAAACTCATCTTCAAGAGTACATTCTTCTAATAAATAATTTTACACGTAATCTAAAACTTTTTCTATTTTTTAACCAAGCATTCTAAAAAAATCACTATTACGAAACTCATTTTTTAAGAAAAATGGGTCTCAAACACGCTCGATTTCTTGAAGTAAGCAGTCGACAGTTTAAATTTGTCCTAAATTTTGGCAGAAATATAATTCAATCAAAGGGATGGATCAAATCCATTCAAAAAAGAAGGTTTCTTTTAGGAAAAAATTGAGTGGTTGTCACCAACTACAACAAAAATATGAAATTGCCCCATTCTCGTAAAGATTAAAATTTTATTAAGCCCCATGTTTGATTTGGATAAAAATTAAATTTTTATAAAAGTAGATGGAACATGTGGTTAAAAGATTGTGGATCCTATAAAATTTGTTGCTGATTGTCACTTAAAGTGTGTTTGATTGAATGAAAAAATATATCCTAAAAAAGAAAACATTTTCCTTGTTTTGAGGAAAACAAAAACCTACTCATCCCAAAGAAAATGTTTTCCTTAAAAACAAGGAAAATTAGACATATTTTTAGAAGTTGAAAAATATTTTTCATGAAAAAAGAATATCAATCAAACACTTCAAAGTAGGAATTTGGATGAAAAACTGACGTTTTCCACGGAAAATATATGCAATCAAACGCACCCTTAGATTTTAAAAAGTTTTTTTTTTTTTTTCTTTAGAGGAACTCAATATGGACTAAAAAGTTTTTAGGCACTATGAAGACTCAATCCAATTTACAAATACGTGCATTTAGCCAACTTGTTATATTGTTGTAATATCTTCTATCATAAAGATTAGTTACTACCTAATTAATATGTTAATTA
>CM032637.1:8833338-9084892 GCA_019097785.1 Fraxinus excelsior | reverse complement strand
TTGGGCCAAATGTGTGGAGAGCAATGATCAGTTCATATATCCTCTAGCGCCAAGCTGAATTCCATAAGATAATGAAGGAGAATTTTATGACAAGGTGCATAGTGAAGGGTAACATTAAAACCGGAGTGCTTGGGAATGGGCAGACCCTAATGACCAACAATGTGATGTAAATAAGCCATAAAATCAATTTCTTAAAGACTTTGATACATTGTCAAGTGACAAAGAACATCTATATCAGGAGGGAGCCAACTTTCAAGGACTAGACTTTTCAAGTACATTTCTCACACTTAGCATTATTTTAAAAATACATTTTTCTCTCTCTTATTTTCAACTACACATTTTTCAATAAAATAATATTATACGCAAATCCAAGAATTTTCCTTATGTTTTAACCACACATTCTCCATCAATCTACTATGTCAAAATGCATTCTCAAAAGAAAATGGGGGCTCAAACAAGCGGTTAGCTTCTCATAATCTACCCCTTGCACATTGAGCAAAGTTAGCCTTAAGTGATTGGCAGAAATTGTGGTTTATAATAGGCAACACAATTAAACTAACCACTAAGTCAGGAGTAGGAAAACTCAAAATTGAATTCACTTGCATACATGATACCCTTCCTTAGCCGTGGATGTTTTCTTCTTCATACCGTACTCATCTTAGCTGGGGAATAACTTCCATTTTCCTAAACTAAGAGAAGCCAATATCATCTTTAAGGTGAGATAGAGCCCTCTTCATCTCACAACTGCTATCATGGCTAACCTTTCACTCTTTTGTCTATGACGAGTAATCTTTCATAATCCATAAAGAATTCCCTTTGACCAAAGCCTCATCAACATTGCTGATACCCACCAAAACAACTCTATCTTAACCCATTGTTGGTGTTCATCAGCGAAATAAAACAAGTCTTCCTCCATCATGCTTGGGATTTATTACATTAAGGTTGTAAATACTTCAACATTACTATATATGATCAACGTGAGCTTCTCCTCACATGAACTCTTGCATACCACATAGACCACATAGAGGTATTCACAAGGTACCTCTGTCTTAAAAATACAAGAAAACGCTTACATCTTACATAATTTAAATTTACCTGCCTGTTAGGATCCTTGGATCGTTCAGCAGAGAGAAATGCAATAGCCATAAAATAATCATCCCATGACAAATATCTGCATTTCGATAAGAAAAGAAATAACATTCTGAAATGAATATAAATGTTTTGCCTTGCATTTTAATCTATACCTTTTAAAGCAATACTACAGCAAGTACTGTTCATGGCTACTTCTACCTTATGCATCGCTAGTTGTACCTTGCTTTACTATCACTTCTTGAACCTCTTTCAACATTATATAAACACGGAGTGGAAAACATAAAAATATTCAACTAATGAGGAATCTCTTTTCTACTATCGCATTATTATCACTATTTGAGTTGATCCAAAGCAGAAAGTGATAGTAAATATCTTGCATACTATCACATTGTTATCACTATTTGAGTTTATCCCAAGCAGAAAGTGTAATAAAGAATGAAAAATATACTAAATGTATAAGTAATTGGCAAACCCTTTTCGTTTAGTGGGATCAAACGGGTTCTGAGGAGAGGGTTTCCTCCCATCAACGACGCAGTTTGCTGATAAGCGCTTGTTGGGGCGATTGAAGTAGAAAAATCGGCGAAATACGATTGCGGAGGCCGCCGCACCAAAAATTGTGGCTGTTGAAACTAACACTATCTCTCGCGAGTTCATCATCTCCTGCGATTCGCACCGCACATAAGCATTCACTGCGAGAGAGGAATTTGGCAGAAAAGAGTGGGAAAATGGCGAAGAAAAGTAGCGGGAAAAAGGGTATAGAACGAATGGGCTAGTGGCCTAGCCCTGTGACATGATAAATGGAAAATTGACAGAATTAGCACAACAGACCATGATATAACGTTTTTGTATCATACTTGATCGTCTTCATTTTTTTTTTTTGGTCGATATAGATCTTCGGGAAGATCAGTCTGTTATCCTTAAAATAACTTTTATTCGTTGAGCAATGATCCTTCCACTTGACATCATATGATCACTAAGGTCGACTTTCGTCCTACTCGATGAGTGAATTTTACTGTCAAGCTCCACTTTGTCTTTGCACTCGAGAGTTAATCTCCTATTGACCCGAGGAAACCTTTACATGTTTCTGTTATTAGAACTACAGAGTATGATATAACATTCCGTATTATACTCAATTTTTTTATGTGAAAGTGTAGCATAATCAATTTTTGATTCAACACGAGACCACTTTCTCTGATTTTTCTTGATTTTAGAGGATTTTTTTATTTCCATTTTGAATAATAATTATTTTAATCCATTTTCCCCCCCTAATCCACTCCCTTTCAAGTTGTTCATGATTTGATCCCAATGTATATTGATGTTAAAACAAAATAACAAGTTTAATTGAGAATCACATAAAGTTGATCAATCTTGACTTGATTTCTGATAGATGAAATTGGACGGATAGAAGGGGTGGATCCCTGATGAATCAATTGGGGACTTTGCGAGGGTGGGGGAGAGGGGAGGGGGGGGGGGGGGGGGGCACAAAAAAATAAAAAATGTCTTCAACAGTGCAATTGAAAGACTGAGACCCTGTTTGGCACACATTAAAAATTTTTATTCTCATTCTTCTATTCATTTTCAACTACACATTTTTCAATAAAATAATATTTTTCATCACATCAATAATATTTTCTTTTTTTTTCAACCACACATTCTCCATCAATCTATTACTTGAGATACATTCTTTTAAAATAATGTGGCTCAAACACACCCTAAATATATTTATATGAAAGGTTTGTAACCTTTTACGCATTACCACATTTATTTCTCGAACTTTTTTTTCATGGCATTCTCATTCTCAAATTAACGTAAGTTGAATGTAAGTTGTTCTTGATTATGATTTCTCTCCAAAATTTTCTTTAAACTAAAATTAAAAGGTTTATTTGCTCGTTGTATTTTAATAAGCAAAACAAATAATACTTTAAAAATACAAATAAATATTTGGTCATCATTTAGGATCCGTTTGATATGCTCCATTTTCCATGGAAAATTTTTCATTTTCCAAATTTTGTAATGTTTGATTGACAAGATTTTCCCGGGAAAATATTTTTCAACTTTTCAAATTTTCCACATTTTTGAGGAAATTAAATTTTTGATGTTTTGGTGGGAAAATATTTTCCAACTTTCCAATTTTATTTATTATTTTTTTTTTTTGCAATTGGAAAAAATTCTAGACACAATGGTAAAAAAATTTCACTTTTATTGACAATTTTCATGCAAAACAAAGCCAAACGAATGATATTCGGTATGTTTTTTTTTCAGTTGGAACAAATTCTAGACCCAATGGTAGAAAGCATTATCACTTTGATGGACAATTTTCATAAAAAATAAAATCAAACGTATACCAAACTTTCAATATTTTCCATGAAAAATTATAACAATCAAACACAATTAATTACAATTCCCAATAAAATAATTTCTAAGAAAGTCTTTTTCTTGTAAAACATTTTCTTTCCACCCATTTTCCACATTTCTATCAAACGGACCTTAAAATATATCAACATTATATTTGAAAAGACAACACAGTAACGTAAAAGTCAAGAATGAAAAGACAGCAAAAGGTTCAGAAAAACGTGCAATTCAAATACTTAACATTAGTGGTGGCAATGGGCCGAGCCGAGCCGGCTCGGCTCGTGGGATTTTGGGCGAGCTCGGCTCGTGCCCGAGCTCGCCCAAATGAGCCGAGCGCTCGGCTCGGCTCGTTTTTTAAATTTTTTTAAAATTTTTTTTTTGTTTTGTGGATGAGCCACGAGCCGCTCGGCTCGTGGCTCGTCCAATTTTAATATATATATATTTTTTTTAAATAACACACGAGCCGGCTCGTCTACAGTGACGAGCCGAGCAGGCTCGGCTCGTCACCCGTTTGGACGAGCTTGGCTCGTGCTCGGGCTCGTTTTTTTACGAGCTCGAGCGGCTCGTGGGCGTGAACAGTACGAGCCGAGCGGGCGAGCCGACGAGCCGCTCGGCTCAATTGCCACCTCTACTTAACATACTACTTTACACGCAACTTGCAATTCCTAAAAACATCAAACTCATTAGCTTTCTATCGATACCAAGAACTAAAATATAAAAATTCAACTAAGAATCTCAAATTTTCAATTCACAAATTCTGTTAAAAATAATAATATATAACTCGTAATGACGCGAAAATTCATAATATTTTTGTATTCAATCATTCAAGTTAGATGACTCTCTATTAGATGACTCTCTATTAACGTCGAAAATAGAATTTTATTTAAAATGATGTCGAAGTTAGTGGATATGAAATAAGCTCATTATACTCATTTAAGCAGCCATCTCTTGCTAGCCATTTTGGATCCATCATTTAACGATATTTCATTTTGAAATATGTGTCGAATATCAGGTCGAGTTTTTGATATAATACTTAGAACTTATCCTGGTGATTGAGAAATATAGCTCGAAAAAAGTCAAAGAGGTCAGACAACGAATTCAATTTTTTGAATCTAATTGTGTAACTATTTTTAATTCATTGTTGCAACATCGTCTTTTAATGATTTCGCAAATTAAAATGTGCCATGCAATGTATGTTGATACAAAATGTCATTAATAATTATACAAAATGGTTAAGTCACCTAATATGCACTCCACGTAGAGCATTACCATGAGGCCGTCAACCCCCATGTGGTCGTCTATCACCCCTATGAGGTGGTCTACCACCTGAGGCTGTCTATCCCCACGAGGCTTTTGACCACCCTCATACGTACGCGGGTGACAATCTTGCAACCGCATACGCGGGTGACAATCTCAATTTTGCAACCGCGTACACAATCTCAATCTTGCAATCGCGTACGCAGGTGACAAAGACAATCTTGCAACCGCACACCACCATGAGGTCGTCGACCCCCATGCGGCAGCCTACCATCGTGAGGCCGTCGACCCTCATGGAGCCCTTTACGTTCACATAGACCGCCTACCACCGTGAGGTCAATAATATGCTTAACCATACAAATGGCAATGTGTAGGACGGAAAGCACCCAACAACAAATATGGGCACAACCAACCGCTTGACGAGTGGGGGTCACCACATTAGAACATGGAGAAAGTGGGGAGGCTTACTTGGGACACGTGGCACTAGCAACCGCCAAACGCACGAGTAGCCACAGACGCATATAAATACCTCTAAAGTGAGAAATATTTTTTTTTCTTGGAACCCTGAACTGTTGAACTGGCATTATACTATCTCCCCCTTTTTCTAAGCAACCAATTGATTCTCACGTTCGGAGGTACGATGGGAGAGAAAGCCCCGACCTCTTTTTGCAGGTAGCAACCACCGGAGCAGCCGGACCACCGCACTCGGTAAGAAAAATACGGAGGACAATCTCGCAAACATTTCATTAGCGTCGTCCGTGGGAAACCACTAAACAAAAAAGCTATGTCAAGGAGACGGATTAAGAGTAAAAAACGCATGGTCGGAAATACAGCAGAGACGGAGTCAGAGTCTGTTGCTCGGGGTCATGACCCACCACCGCCACCGCAGTATGTAATGCAGAGCCAATTCAATGCCTTGGAGACACAATTGGCGACCATGATGACCCTCTTGCAAAGCCAGACACAGAAAATCGCAACCCCACCGCAGAGTTCGTCGGAAGTCGTAGCAAGCAACTACCCCAGGGGCGCAAACAAGTACCCCACCTTCTACTCAGCCAACAATAGGAGACATGGGGGCTTCTGGGTTTGTGTTTTCACAAATTTCCCAACCCGTGACATACTTGGAAAAAAAGATAGAAGATAGATGATGCATTGACTAAGAGGAAGGACAATCATAGGCAAATGGTTCTGGAGGAAGACCCTTTTACCCCCGAAATTATAGTTGTTCCTTTGCCGAAAGGTTTTAAACAACCGATGACAAAAGCATATAACGGAGTTATGGACCCGTTAGACCACTTGCGGACTTTCGTCGATTTAATGAGACTCTATGCAGCCCCAGACGCAATGATTTGTAGGTCATTTCCCAACACTCAGAAAGGAGGCTAGAGACTGGGTAGCCACAGTAGCACCCAGATCTATAAAAACTTTTGATGAGCTTTCAAGGAGCTTCGTAGCATACGTCATAAGTAGTAAGAGAAAACGAAAGACGACTATTGGATTGATGCATGTGGTACAAGAAAAAGATGAATCTTTGCAGGAGTATTTGGCTAGGTTCAGCCGGGCAACCCTTGGTATAAGGGACCTGCAAATGTCAACAGTGGTGACAACATTAATGAATGGGACACGAAATCGAACCTTCAAGATGTCACTCTCCAAAAATCCTCCGGAGTCAATGCATGACCTGTTGAAGAAGGGTGACAAGTATGTCGACGTGGAAGAGGCAGAAAAAGTCACGAAAAATCTTAGAGAGGGTGGGAGACGGAGAATCATAAGCGAAAGATATGTGATATGCAAAAACACGTTGACAAGGATAAGCAGATGAATGGACATTTAAGCAGGGATACCCTATGGACCGATTGATCAGACAGAGACAGGAGGTGATCAAAGTCTTCACCCCTTTAATTAAATGTATAAAGTTTCTATAAATCTATTTTATATGTTTGATAGGTATTATTTTTAATTATTAAATGTTTTTTTGATTGCTTAAAAATTAAAATAAGAGAACGTTTTTTTACGTTTTTTTATGCATATGCCTTGTTTAAGTTCATCTAACCCATAGTTTGGCATTTACGTATCGCCACGTATTACGTCTTCTAGAAAACTACCTCAAGAACAGCTTCTAGGCGAGGTGCTTGAAGGCGTGACCCAATTGTATTGGGAAAAGCATGTGAAAAAGACGATGAAAGATAAAATTCTGACCTTGTATGACTTATTGTTTAGTTGATTATCACAATGACTTGCCTAATAGATATGGGCATAACATGTTCAATCGGTCCCTTTAATAGCTTTACAAAAGATGTGAAATTAACTACATAAGTGACGAAAGTTTAGGCTGATAGTTGCATTTGCTTATTTGAAAGGAGTTGAGATCTGCCGTCAAATTTTTACTATCCAATTTGTCGTCAATCCAATTAACTATTCATACGTCATTTTGTGTGTGTGAGAGAAAGAATTTAACATTGTGAAATAGTTGTCGAAGTGAAAACTTAAAATTGATGATATATAAATTTCAAATGATGCATCAATAATAAATTGAGTGGACAACTCAGTTCATTTGAAAAATGTGCCTACCATTGTCTTTATTTTGGCATATGCTGAATTTGTGGAACTAAAGCTAGAGGACCATGGCGTAACGCGTTAAAGACTTTTAGCCCTTTACTTTTGGGGTCAAATGACTATCTAGCCCCCAAGTTGTTCAAACTAATTATTCTCAAGTCACCTTTTGTTCCACACAAGTCTAGATACTTTAATTCCTTACTCTTGTGGCCTATGGATTGGTCCCAAAGAATGTGTAAATTATACATCTTCACAAGGTCCAATGGTATCATTTTAGGCTCCGTTAATTCAGCTACAAATCTAAATTATAACTTATGTCGAAGTTAACCATTAATATTGATCACACATTTAATTGGACTCGCAACTTTTTAACCACACGTTCTATTATTTTTTATCAAAATTTACTTAAAATCTGATTTTTATTTGAACCAAACAGGGCAAAATTTTAATATGACGATTATGTCATATATTCTCTCTCGAAAGTCTATTATAAGAATAACAGGTACGTGTAGAATTGTTCAGAGTTTGTTTCAAGCGTCCGCTACTCTAGCATTATGATCTATTAGCTTTCTATAATTAACAAACAAAATTACTCCCAAATCCTTCATTAAAGCATCATGCTCATGTACGGTTTTGCTAAAAATCATATTTTTACCAGATTTTCATAAAAGTACATGAATTATGTGGTTAAAATTATTTTTTGACTTTGATTTAAATTTTTATCAAATTTTTTTATTTAAATCAACCAGGAGCTATATACTATTAATGATCCGATATTCACAATCGTCGTAAGCTTTGTGTATAGAATTTGTTCCAACAACCAATGTAATGTGTGTTCAAAGGGAAACTCCTTTTTCCCAAACACTCCAATCCAAGTTTCTTTCTTTCTCCAAATCCAAACAAACACCATAAAAAGTTTCCTTAGAACCCATCTCATAAGTTCCTTTGACTCCAAGCTTATATAAAGCAAACATTATTTTCTGCCTTTTCTTCTGTAAAGAATAAAGATGGTTTTGTGTGGGAGAGAAGTTTCACTCTGAGGTCATCTAACTTACATCTTTATTTTATTTCGGTCATTCAATTTTAATTTATTTCAATTTCATTGCCTATTTTTTTTTTTTTTTATCACTCTACTTATATCCATCTCAAAAAATGGCTGATAAAAGTATTATATGGAGGCAAATGACATTATATAAATATTCGACCTATCTCGTTAGCAAGGTGATCACAAAATTCACCAACGGCAAGGTGATCACAAAATTCACCAACGGCAAGGTCACAAATTAATCTTGCAAGAGTTTTCTCTAATTAAAATAAAAATACAAGCGATGTGATTAAATTGAAACAGAAATATAAATTTAGCTTTCAAATTTAAAGTCAACCTACCAATATAACTAAAATTATGATTTTTATTATATTTTGATAAAAACAATGAAATATATGGTTGATAAGTCGTGTATCTCATTAGACGTATTGTTAAAACTAATTATTGATCGACTTTAATTTCTATCAAATTTTTAAGTAACGCCATATATGGGCTAAAATTATACCAGCCACGTCATATATATGTGTGTGTGTGTGTGTGTGTGTGAAATTTTACTAGTCACACCTACGTACACGTGTGTTCACAAGAGTAAACAAAGTAATAATTTGCTCGACCCCGTTAAAATTATATCTTGTTATATACTCATTTTCAATCATACATTCCCACAATAAAATATTATGTATGTAAACCTAAAATTCTTCCTTATTTTTTAACCACTCGTTCTCCTAAAAATTACTATTCAAAATATTATTTATTTATTTTTTCCAAATGATGGCTATCAAACGGGGTTTATTGACACCCACATGGTTTCCCCATAAGGATAGAGGTGAAATATCACTATTTCAGTCCTCAAAAGTAAAAAAAAAACAAGGTGTAGGGTCTTTGGTGCAGGCACTTAAATAACTTGAGCCCAGATAGTACTCTTGTGGGATAGGGCACTAATGCCAGCAAAATAATCCACTTTTTCCATACATATTGCGCATGCTTGTAATTTCCAGTTGTTTTTGCCATCATGCCTCATAATTACTAGTGCCCCAGCTTATTTAAGTGATTTGAATATGAAGCAATTATGGCAAGAGAATTTTTACACAACTTGATAAGAATTTATGATTTAAATTTTTGGAAAATTTTTAAACCAATAATGCAGTGAAAGTAAAACTACTTATTTTTCTACGTAGGTTGATGGTAAACATTAGTGATACTACACAACGCTAATCAACTGTAAGATAGTCAATGAATTGTGTTCGAATCCCATTTACATGTCTTGGTATAATTCGTGTAATTTTTGGTTTGCCAACCTAACAGAGTTGATAGTGGGACGAACAACGCACAATTTGTGTCACTTGAACACAAGTAAGCACAAACTCAAACAAAATTGAATCAAAACTTAACTTCAACCATACATATTATAAGATTCACGACTTTTATCAACTTTTCAAATACAGATTTATTAATTTACTTAGGTTTAAAAATCCAAAGTTCAAAGGTTAAGAGTTCGAAGAGTTAAACGGATTTTATTGTGATTTTTTAGTTGAATAGGCCAATTCGCTCTCCTCTTAGCATTACGAATAATTTGATTTTCCAACTTTCTATTGTTGGAGTTTGTAATAAATTTTACTGAATCACTTTCGGTAAAAAAATCTCAAGTTCTTACGAGTAGAAGGTGATATTGGGGTCTACTATAACCAAATTTGATATGTGAGATTTCGAGCAACAATTTACGTTGTTTTCTTATGTCCAAAAAAGTAATTCATCGAAATAATTACTCAACAATGTAAATTATTTAAGAATTCTTCTATTGAATACTAATACTTAAAAATTTAAACCGTTAAAAGATTACAGCAAAGAATTATTTCTTGTATTTTATATTCAACAAATTCTAACCAAAACATCAAGAATCAATAATGGCTGGCAGCCTCTTTCACTTTATGAGAAATGTAATGGAAAACAAATATCAGAAATCCAACACTTTAATTGATCATCACACGTGCCCTCCATAACAATATTAATATTCTATTACTAACACAAATTTTAAGAAAATATTCTCCTAGCAATAATATTTATTAAATAAATTCAAATAAAAAACATATGATTTTAATTAATATTTTCTAGGGTTTATGGATGTGAGAATCTGTCTTCTCAACTTTAGAAAAAAGTGATTGATTCCACACAGAACTTAAATATATTCTTCTTATTGTTGGTAGTCATGAGAGTGACATCTTATGGTGGCCAATATTCCTCCACAGTTCCAATTCCTCTTTAGCAGATGAATAGGGGTAGGGGTGGGGTGGGGCGGGCGGGCTGGGGGTGACCACTTTGAGTCGCTTTTCGTGAAAAGAAGAGAAATAAATTGATGGTATTAGCAAAAGAGTATGTCCTTAAGGAAGTGGGAAGCACCGTTTCTCCACAACCCCATAAAGATGACCTCTTTTTTTTAGGGCCCATGCCCTAAGTGCTAAACCACATGCTAATCACAAGGGATTGAAATGAATAAATTTTGAAATTTATGGGCTTCTTTTAACCTTGTATGTTGGTGGGGTTGGGACAATAAATGACTCATGGGGTTTGTTAGGGTTAAATTCTACGAAGATATCCGAGTCATTATGTCATGTCACTTAAGTTTGTTATATATGAATAGAGCATGATATATATTAATTATTAAGAAGTTTACCATCCATGTAAAATATGTTACATTTTTGTTCCTATCATATGCATGCCCTATATAAGCTTGTTTAAAAAATAATTTTTGAGAGGTGGTTCTACGAAAAATGTACTTTTGATGAATGTGTAATGGAAAATAAATGTGGAAGGGAAGCGATTCTCAAAGAAGCAACATCATACAATGGCTAAATTTATGTCATTTGAGATCAAACCAATATGTACTTCCTAAAATTGAAATAGCCCACAACACTTCCTAAAATTGAAATAAAATGGAATTGATGTACTAGAGGCATGTTTGGGAGGAGCTTAAAAACAAGTACCATGTTATAAGTAAAATAAGTTACATAAAAATAAGAGACAATTGTAGTAGCGGTCCCTAATCTTTCACTTTTTTACAGACTTTACCGTAACATTCACTTTGTGCCAACCACAGTCCCAAACCTTTCAGAAATTCGCACCTGGGGCTCAAATGGATGGAAACCATCCATCTTGCAATATAAAATTGATCAATTTGAACCAATTTTAAAAGAGCAAAATAGTAACTATACAATTTTATCACATTAATAATTAAAATATGAAATAAAAAATTGAAAAAATCATCATCTCCCATAGTTATCCTCTTCCACATTCCCGTCCAAATCCCACATCTACCCTAAAATCAAAATCATTGTTACCTATCGTCGCCGTCACTTCCACCACCACCAAACCCACAACCACCATATTCTCCACTGTCAAATAAAACCCAAGCAAAAAATCAAATTAGGACCCAAATCCATCGTTCACCTCAAAATTCAATGTGCCAACCAAAGCTCCCTCTTCCTCAATGAAATCGATCCCCACTTTCGAGGTCCCCATAGCTCCCTCCTCCTCCTTAACCATGATGACAGATTCATTAGTTTTAAAGTAATTTGGGGTTTTCATTTGTGCTAATGTGGTAAATGGGTTGAAAGAATAGCTGTGGTGGAAGGTGGAGTTGGTGATGTCGGTGTAGTCGATGTGATGATAAACCGAATTTAATTTGTGTTATTAACGTGGTAAATGGAACTACCATCTAGATCCAAAGCGAGATCAAGAGGAGCAGTGAAAAAAATTGTTGGGAAGTAGTTTCCTCGATCGTTTGACTGTGGAGATATAGGAAAGGGAAGTAGTCAAAAATTGCTTCCTCGATCGGACGACGGTAAAGAAATTGGAAAGTGAATGATTCGGAAAGAGAAGATTTCTGGGAGTTTGTGGTGACGGTGGTGGCTGGATGGTTTTCTAGTTTTGATTAGGTGGGATGGGGTGGGTGGAATGGAAAAGAATGTGGGTTTATATATATAATTTTAAAATTTAATATGGAAAAATGCAAAGTACTATTTTGCCCTTTTTTATTTGGTCAAAATCTATCAAAATTTGATTTTTTTCGGTCAACTAACGGCAAGATGGATGGTCTCCATCCATTTGGACCCCATATGCAAATTTCTGAAAGGTTTGAAACTGTGATGGATACAAAGTGAAGGTTAGGTAAAGTCTGCAAAAAAATAAGGGACCGCTGCTGCAGTTATTCCTAAAAATAAGCATAAATGTTTAAGATACCTTGTTCCTAAAAAAGTTGATTGTTATTATTTATTTATAAGCTTTTGACTAGTGTCAAATTATTAAGTTTTTAGTATATACCATTTCAAAATCAAGGATATAGGTTTTAAATTTAAAAATCGGGTTTTCATTAAATTTTATTTACGATTTAATTAATAAATATATAATGGTCACAAATCTATGTAATTTGGCCACAATTCAAAAAGTTTAAGGCCACTATTCAAAAAATTTATAGGTTACAATTCGTTCATCAGTCACAAATTAAAAATTTTAAAGTCACAATTTGTTCATCGGTCACAAATCACAAAATTTACAAGTCACACAACTTATTTTACGGTTACAAATTAAAAATTTTATGTCACAATTTAATTCATTGGTCACGAATCAAAACATCTTAGATCACAATTTATCGACATGTCACATATTTCCAAATTTCTTGATCATAAATTATCGAAATGTTAGGTCATAGACTAATAATGAGTCACAATGAACCAAATAATTAATCACAAATACCACCCCACCCTAGCCACAACACTACCCAAACCACCATCGTCGTCCCGTCACAATACCACCACAACTACTGCCACAATAACAAACAAAAACATCAACACCAATCACAACCTGCACCGCAACACCAAAAAAATAACCCCCACCGCCGTTCCCTCCGCTAAAACACCACCACAAACACTACCACAATAATAACAAAAAACGACCAAAACATATCTATTGCAGATCCACCACATTTCCCCCAATGCCACTGCTATAAATCCATTGCCATATATCCATTGCAGATCTGCCACCACCGCTTACCACAGATCCATCACCGCCGCCTAAAAACATACCACCACCGCACACCATCGGCACTACATCCTCTATGGAGATTTACACCACACCCACAACAAAACATAAGAAGACGAGGAGGGAGAAGAGAGGAGAGGAACAGCGGTCGAAAAAAAGAAAAAGAAAAAGAAAAAAAAAGAACCCAGGTTGGATGAGAACTCGACTCAGTGCCTGAACAAGGAGTCTGACGAGATTTGGTCTGATTCCAGCAGCGATCGGTCCGACAGCCAAATTTAACAATTTCGTGGGTACAAATGAAATGGGTTCTGATGAAATTAAACAAATAAATTTACAAAAAGTAATGAAATTAGGAATGTGATTGAAGGTACAAATGAAAAAGGAACCGACAAAAGCCACGAGATTGTAAACAAGGGTGTATTATGGTGGAAGATGCCAATGGAGTTTATGAGTTACTGTGTATTGTCGGCCGCAGATTGTATAAGATGAAAAAGAAGACTAGGGCATTGCAGATGAAAGGATCGCGTGAGGGGTAAAGAGAGTAAAGAAAATGAAAATTAATTAATTTGAATTTGTAATATAATTATTAATATTAATTTTTTTTTTAATTATAACCCGATTTTTGAATAAACAAACTTTGGACATGATTTTGAAATTGAATCTTAAAACATAGGACTAGGTGTAATTTCCTCAACTAATAATAACTGTAAGATGAAATTAGGGTAAAACGGCATTTTTAATCAATTTTCAACTATACATTTCATCAATTTTTATAAATATCTATTAAAAGTATAATTTTTATTTAAACCAAACACGGATGAAATGTTGAGGAGAAAGTTGTTTGGATATTAATATCATTATGAGTAATGATTTTTACATAGACGGCCGCTCATCATCACTACTAATGAATAATAGTATCTTATCATGTCGAAAGCCCAACGATGGTGCCTCAATTAAAAATAGTGCTATTCATGCATTTGCTATCACCAGCGTAGACATCATCATTACTCAGATTGGTGATTATCACAGACTAAATTTCCGTTTGACAATCATTATTTTCAAACTTATTTTCAATCACAAATTTATATAATAAAATATTTTACACTTAAATTTAAAACTCTATTTTTCCCCAAACAATGGTGGTAAGGGGGCTAAGTACACGAGAATAAGAATCTTGTTATACAAATAAGCTCAATGACAAAATTTAAAATTGAGGACACGTCAAAAACTTATTAGACAAGTTGAATTAAAAAAAAAAAAGAAGAAGAAGAAGAGCTACTAAGGTGCCAACACGTCGCACCTGTCATCCAATCCCGTCGACGGTCCCGTTTAAGTAGTATTATTTGTGAGAATAGAGAAAATGACATCACACACCATCGATAATGACGTCAGGGCCATGGTGGGGACAATAAATAATCAATTTTGTACTGTGGAAACACATCATTAACTAATATCTAGCTGTGATATAAAAATCTTCAATTATTCTTATGGTAATCTTGTCTTCACAGTAATTCTTGTCTTTGAAATTCCAATCTTTTACAAATTGATTTGAATGTTGACTTGAAAAAGGGCAAAATTCAATACTTAGATAGTCAAATCGAAACTACGATAAGTGATAATATATATTAAAATAAAATAAACGAATAATTGAACTAATTTTAGCCAATTTTTTTCCTCATTAAACTAGTTGGTCCAATCGATAAGGCTTAACATAATTATATTGTTCTTTAATCGATTACTAATATGCGAATAATAGTTAATGCCAAACATCTCATCAATGTATAGGTTGAAGCCTAAAAAACCTTCAAGTGCTTCTTCGAGTCTCATTTTTAGTATAAAATGTATTTTTTAATAGTAAATTGATGGAAAATATGTGGTTAAAAATGAAAAAAAATATTTCGAGTTGTGTGTGATATTGTTTTATTGAAGAATGTGAGGTTAAAAAATAGAGAGAAAAAATATATTTTGAAAAAAATAGGAATCAAACACGGGCTAACTTAGCATTCAGTGGATTTTATTAAAAGAAAAAAAGAAAAAAAAAAAGGAAAATCTAATATTTTTAGATAAGATGATTCAATATTATGTAAGATAATATATCTAAAATGCAGTGTCACCTATTTTTATAATAAGAAAACTTTTAAGTTCATGTTTGTTATTGTCACGCGTTTTCTATAACGTGAATTTACGCAAGTGTACGGTGTCAAATTTTATAATATAGTAGTACAATTGAATGTCGAACCCACAGAGATTGTAATTTAATTCCTACCAAGCATTATAATTGTTTTAGCTTTTACTTTATCTATACAAATCAAATTTCAATTCAATGTTGTTATTCTCAAATAATATAAATGTGTGATTATTTAAATGGAAAGAAAACAATTCATAGGAGAATATCAATGCGAGAAAGTCTAGGGAATGATTTCACCTCACTATCAATTATGATTCAGTTATATCTAGCTATTCTAGTCAATTTTCCTATATTTGAAAACAAGAATCTTAATATATTTCTTTTCATTCTCTCAAGTGCCGGAAGGAAATTAATCCTAAATTTCAATTCCAATATCTCTATTCCGAATTAAAATTAAAAATTTATCGAGTTCATGATTCTTTTATGGAGTAAGTTTCATAGATCTTATACATTCTCTCGAAACCTACAAAATCTATGTTGTGTCAATCCTATGATCACGCCTAAATTCATCTCTCTCGAGTGCATGAGTTGACTAGCATTTATTTATTCAATTAGTGGTCAATTAATTGAAAGCATTAATTTCATGACACAATCAAACATATATGAGAAAATCAAATAGATATAAAATGACAAAATCAAATTATAATATCGAGTTTGATTACATCAAATACTAGATATGGAAATTAGTTCATAACTTCTAAAAACAACATAATAAAATCTGAATTAAAGAATACAGAGGAAAAAGAATAAGAAAAACTCTTTTACCGCTTGAATTCTCCTCCAATTCCTTGTCGTTTTAACTCTAGATCAATTCTAATTTGTATTGTCTTCTAAGCCGTCGTTCTCCTTCTTGAATTAGGTATTCAAATATGTATTTATAGTTTTCCAAAGTTACAAGTTTAATTGGAGGTGGACCAAGCCAAAAATCTTTTAAAAATTCCATTTTTTCTCTTACCTGGAAGGCGGCACCTTGGCGCCCAGAAATGGCGCCAGAGGGTGGCGCCTGTGGCGCCTTGGCGACAGCCAATTTGTAATTTTCTGACGTCTTTCAGTGTTTTTATCATAGTTTTTGCTCTCGATATCCGACTGAGGGGATTCAAAATGCTTTGGAAAGATAACTCAAAGAGCTACAACTTTGCTTCAAATATAATTTTCCAATTCAAACATTTTCTATGTAAAAAATGAGTCTCAATATGAGACTACGAATCTTGAACATAACTTTCTCGATTGGAAATTGATGTATGATCATAATTTGATTATATTTGATCCTTTTGACTTTTTTCTTCATCCAATTGACTCCTAGCATTCTTGAATCTTTATTTTGAGATCCGACACAACTTTTGAGTATTTGCACTTTAGTCCTCGAACTTTATCTCTTACAATTTAATTTGTTTCTCATTTTTTTCAACTTTTGCTTATTTTCTTTAATTTCATCAATATATATCAAAACATCGAAACACACATTAAAATGTCCATAAGTGCTCAAGAACGTGTCAAAAACTACGATTTAAAGGTATTTATTTAATGAGTTAATTACACTCATTAGTTATGCACAACTGAACAACATTATTGAAGATATAATGAAACAAAATTCTCGCGTCTTTTTCTTGTTCTCTCAACAGATTGTGTTTGACAGACTTTTTGATAAATCAACAATATTTTTAAGATTAAGAAGTTGTTTTTAAAATATATTTAAATAATTTTTTAAAATTGATTTGTCACGTTAGAAGAGTTTTTAGAGAAATTTGGATTAAGACATCTTTCTCAAAAAATCCTTCTACAGAAAAATAAAAGTAAAAATAAAAACTATGTCTATATTTACTCATAGATATAATAAATAAAGTTTTAATATTTTTTTTTCATCATTCTTCCCCGACATGCCATAAATGGATTTAGTGCAAATTCCAGTACCCTGCTGCCTTAAAACAATAAAAGCCTTGACGACAACTGTTATGGGTAAACACCTACTTTAATAAGATCCTATTTTAATCAGTCCAGCCTCAAGTTTCTCTTTGTCAGAAGACTCAGAACAGAGGGGGGGGAGAGAGAGAGAGAGAGAGAGAGAGAGAGTTTTTTTTTTTGCTTATAATAAAGAGTTGTTTTTTATCAGCTGTCAAATGGAGTCAATGAAAGAGTTTTGAAAATGGTGAAACTCTGAACTCCTTTAACTTTTCCTTTGAATGGTTGTGTTATTATGTATGGATTTTGTGTTTCCATGGACAAAATTCTCGAATGAAACATGGGATTGTATTACAACAAGACAACACAAATACATACAAACACAACAAACACAATCATGTTGAATCAAGAAAAAACAACAAAAATGGCTTCTTCTTCTTCTTCCTTTTCGTCTTTCAAATCTAACAGAAAAATCCCAATCCTTTTCATTTTTGTTGCTTTCCTATGTACTCCTGTCTTGTCCAATCCTCTCTTGTCGGATTCCAGTAGCCGCAATCAGACTCTCCGGCCACGCCATGAGCTACAGAAATTGAATAGAATAAGAAATTACCTCAAGAAAATTAACAAGCCTGCAGTTAAAACAATTCAGGTACATTTTCATCTGTTTTTCTTGTTTGTTAATGTATTGATGAGTACGAAGTTTGATGGGTTTTTAATTTTTACAGAGCCCAGACGGTGATTTAATTGATTGTGTTCAATCTCATCTTCAACCAGCTTTTGATCATCCCATGCTCAAAGGCCAGAAGCCATTGGTACATAGAAAATTGTTGTGTATTGTATCTCTTTGAGACTATCTGGTTTTTATTGAAAAAAGAAGTTGTTCATGCAAATGTAGGAGCCACCAGAGAGACCAAAGGGCCACGATTCAATGAATTCAACGGAATCTCAGCTATGGGTTGAATATTCCGGTGAATCTTGTCCAGAAGGAACTGTTCCGATCAGGAGGACGACGGAGAAAGATGTTTTAAGGGCTAACTCGATTCGCAGATTCGGACGAAGAATCAGAAGAGGCGTCCGGCGAGACACCACGAGCAGTGATCATGAGGTTAGTATGCAAAATTCAAGATCAATGAGAATGCAGGCATCTACATTGGTGCACCAACTATTAGGATTTCAATCTATCCCAATCGAACATGGGCGGGCGCCCTCTAAGCTTACCACTCTACCTACTAATCGACCGTGAGAGGGGTAAGGGAACGAGGAAGTATCGATTCTTTGCTTTGAATCTTCCGAAGTTGAAGATTGAGTTTTCGTGTGTTACTGATTTAGGGTTGCTTTATTGTCTCTAGGAGCGCGGTTTTCACCCTGTTTCTTCCAGAAGGATAGTTTCATTTGTCATGGTTTCCTCACAATCAAATGAAATAGTGCACTATTGAAATCAGAAACAAAAGATAAGCAAGAAAAGACATTGTGCTCTTCAAGCCATATTCTTGGGAATACAATAAACTAGATTAACATTGTTAGTCTAGCCGACCGTAAATTTATTGAGTACACGGCTTATTTTGTTGTTCTGTGCAAGGCGAAAACAGAATGTAGCAATGTGAATAAGCTCCTTTCTACGATACTGTGATTATATGAAACGATAAGATGAAATTCCCAAGCAATTAAATGATAGATTTTTCTTATCGAGTCTATAGAAATGAATGTCTAACTCAGTATTCTATCTTTGAAATTTCAGCACGCAGTTGCTTTCGTTAACGGGGATCAGTATTATGGGGCTAAGGCCAGCATAAATGTGTGGACGCCACGAGTAACAGACCAATATGAATTCAGTTTGTCCCAGCTATGGGTCATTTCCGGTACATTTGGCAATGATCTTAATACCATTGAAGCCGGTTGGCAGGTACATGTATTTACAGTACAATTTATAAGTACTCTGCTAACTTACTACATAGAGAAGTAGTTGTTTCCTTCCAAACGAAGTATTTACATCTCAAAATCCCTTTTTTTCGTTTATTCAGCATTGACAAGTATCAATACAAAACTTTTGATTTCTATCTTCAGATCAGCCCAGAGTTGTATGGAGACAATTATCCTAGGTTCTTCACTTATTGGACGGTGAGCGTGATGAAGTTATTTTTCGTGTTTTCTCACACACGCACAAGTGCACAGAGGTTTTTATATGATATACAAGGTTAGAAATCGAAGTTCTGATATGTCACTAAAACAGACGGATGCATACCAAACAACAGGATGCTACAACTTGTTATGCTCTGGCTTTGTCCATATCAACAACAAAATTGCTATCGGAGCAGCAATCTCACCAAGGTCATCCTACCACGGTAGACAATTCGATATTGGCATAATGATCTGGAAGGTATGTCGTAGGTAGTTTTAGGTATACTGTACTAACCAATCCAAACAAAATTTGACAAAATCAAAAACCAGGTTTTCAGCTACTTACAATTAGGTTTCGTGGTTTGCATCCTCCAAAAATGTCAACTTTCAGATTCAGCATGCTTAGTTTTCTCCATTGGTTAAACTAATTCTTTAATCAACAAGGACAAAATTGATGCATGCAAAGTGACATTTTAGTACATTGACCACTGTTTTCTAATATAAAATTGTAAGATTCTCCTTTTTGTCTAAGGGCACGTAATGTGTGCCCAGACTGCCCAGTTCTCTATGTTTCCTCATTAAATATTGGCTGCTAATTGACCTTAACAGACCTTTGGCTCCAAATTTGCATTGCCATTTCTTGTTTCCATCTTGACTTGAGTAATTTCCTTGAGCTATGACACTACTCTTCCATACAAAAACGAACAGAATTCTCACGTGGGCAAAAACCCGCCCAACCCAACCCAACCCGATCGGGTTGGGTCGATTTTTTCCATTTTTTTCTTGGGTTGGGTTGGGTGGCAAGGTTAAGTTAGTTGGGTTGGGTTGGGTTGTGGGTTAACACATCCAACCCGACAAAAACCACCCAACCCGATCCACTAATTAAAAAACTAAAAAACTTTGCCAAACTAAAATAGAATAAAGGTGAGAGACCCGGTAAAAAAAAAGTGAGAGACAAAAAAAAAAATACTAACATATCTTCCATCATCTCTCTCACGCGGCGGGCGTCGTCTCACCAAATCATCAACATTGGTTGTGATTTTGGATGAGATCTATCTTCCAATCCATTTCTCTTTAACGCAATATATTAATGTTGTTTTAAATTTAGTACTTTGGTGGCTTTAATGTTTGTTCATAGGTTGTCCCAACTCCCAACCTAACCCGACCAACCCAACCCAACCCAACCCAACCCAACCCGACCGACATTTGGTTGGGTTGGGTTGGGTTGGGTTTCAATCTTTACATGGGTTGGGTTGGGGGAAAAATCGACCCAACCCAACCCACGCCCTCCCCTAGGTATAACAATAACAAACTAATCCTTATTTCCAACAAATTTGAGATCGTTTACATCAATCTCTTTTGCCCCTCACGGCTCATTGTTACATTTATCGGAATATCCAAAACATTTAGATCCTTGACAACCTCAACAAACCATGTATGCAGAGACGTAGCCAGAATTTCAATTTTGAGGGGGGCGAAAATATGGAGAATTGAAAACGACGATTTTGAGTACCAAAATAGTACTGAAATTCAACATTCAATTCAATCACTACTGACTATTCTACTACTTAATTCTTAAATTCAAATATTCAATAACTAACACAATTACACAAACTAACAGCAACTACTCAACTTAATTCTTAAATTCAAATATTCAAGAGCAAGTAAACATACATTATGCATAAACCAACTTGGGAATTGAGTTTTAATTAGTTGGGTTTGGGAATTGGGAACTTAGGTTTTGGATTAGATTTGAACTATTTATTTATTTAAGTAACTATTGGATCTTTTGTTTAGATCTAAAATTTTTGTATGGTTGAATTTTAAAGTGTAAGTTATTTATTCAATATTTATTAATGGAAAAAAATAAAAAATTTTAAAATTTTGGGACGAGTCAAAATCTTGGGGGGTGAAATTGAAAAATACATTACAAATTAACTAGGAATAGTGTACTAGCGGACAATGTTGGGGGGGCGGTCTCCCCCCTAGCTCCGTCTCTGCATGTATGTTTTGGTCCAAACCCCACCCCCCCCCCCCCCCCCCCCCCCACACCCAAACTTGTTCTATTGAGATTGGATCACTCTTTTGAATTAGATTTTCTTTTAAGTCTACTCGAAATATACTGAAAATGATTTACTCTAAGTGTCAGCATGTTGGAAATGGACAGCATATATATGTTTCCCTCCCATATGGTTATAGCAAGAAGCCGAGAACCTTGAATCTAAAGTTTCTTATCATTCCAACCCAGTTTCGATATTGTATTTCTCTGGCTAAAAAACAAGACTGCTTGACGTTGCATTATATCTCAATTAAGGCCATACCAACCACCCAAGTCCATCTTTTCCTTAATTCATCGTTGACATCTATTCTCACTTCTTATCTTATTCATTTCCAGTAGGATACCAAAATTAACTTTTTAAAACGCTCCCCCTTCTCTAACATTTAACATAACTCAGGCTCATCCATGAACCGTGTTATTTACAGGACCCCAAGCATGGGCATTGGTGGCTCGAATTTGGTTCAGGATTACTTGTGGGATACTGGCCCTCATTCCTGTTCAGTCATTTACGAAGCCATGCAAGCATGATACAATTTGGAGGAGAAATAGTGAACACTAAATCCATGGGATATCACACATCAACACAAATGGGCAGTGGCCATTTTGCAGATGAAGGATTTGGCAAAGCTTCTTATTTCAGAAATTTGCAAGTTGTTGATTGGGATAATAGTTTAATCCCACTTAATAATCTTCATTTATTAGCTGACCATCCAAATTGTTATGATATAAAAGCTGGAAAAAATAATGTTTGGGGAAATTATTTTTATTATGGAGGTCCTGGAAGAAACTCAAGGTGTCCATAAAAAAATGAAGAAAATTTGACTGAAAAAATGTAGAAAATAACCTAATTATGATTCCTTCTGGTCCTTTTTTTTTCTTAAATTTTTTGTCTCTCTAAATTCTTTGTAATCCTTTGAAGTAAGTTGGGCCATCTTTATAGTTTCTTTCCAATATATCCATTGCTTCTTAGATCTTCCAGATTTGATGTAAATTTTCGTGTTGAGAAACTTACAATATAACAGGGTTTGTATTATCTTTGTCTTGGGTATTTTATCTATTTTATTTTAAGACGTACATCAATGATCTTGTTATGTTGGAGCTTCAGTAGACATAGTAATGAATTGAATACGGTGACAGCTTCAAGTTCTCTTCGAGAACATATTTGAGATTCTAAATTTGAAGAGATTGATATCGAGAAAATAGTGTGATGAGGTCGATGCCAATATGTAGACAATTGGAATTTCATTCTTATTTACAACACGTCGATTATTCTTTACATTAGTTCTGACCTTCACTCATTTCGCCCTCTTCCTTTCCTTTTTTCGAACAATAAAGAGATAAAAATAATAAAATAGTCGACTTTAAATTTGTTGAAAATAAGTATTACTTGCATGTCAAACCATGCGAGTAATGCTATGTAGCATTGTTGGTGCTAAGCATCAGTATATGAGGTTATTAAACTATTTCATTGAATAAATAATGCATCACAACTTCATCGGACCATAAAGCAGTGAACCTTACTGATATTTAGACTGGTGTAGTGGCACTACTTAGCATTATTCAAAACCATGCACATAAGGTCAACCAGCACTGAAATGACCAAAATGTCCCCAATTCTAAAACATTGTTTGTCACGAACAAGTTAATTCCAAGACTTATGTATCGAAACATTAATTACTACAACAAGCTTTCAGACAAATGAGTAAATAAAAACAATCAGTATACCTCAGTTAGGTCACCAATGCAGATTTGTTTGTTTGTGATTAACAAAATTGTTAAAAATTCATAAATTGAAAGATGCAAAACTTGTCTGACCAAGAACATGGATTTTATCAACACTTAAAAATTAAATAATAATCAATTTTAGACACTGGTATATAGAATCATTTGTTTATCTCACTTGCTAGTTTCCATGCCTCGCGAACCAGCAGCTCCATTTTCTATAATGAAGGTTTGTAAAAAGTCTTTGCGTTCGACCACGTTTCATGCATGGCATATTTAATACACAGTATTTAATATTTTGGATTGAATTACACTATAAAGTAGTTAAAATCTTGTTTATAATATTGCATACTAAACATGCATTAATGACGTGAATAAGATTGTACAACAAAAATTGTCTAATTCGTAGCAGTACCATGTGATGTATGTTTAAGTGAACAGACGTTAAACAAGTTATGTCTTTGTACCGCTCTCTTTTTTAGCCCATGTTTGATCCACATTCTTAAAAAAAGATTCATTCTTTCAAAATTCATTTTCAATCATACATTTTTCAATAAAATAATATTACATGTAAATCCAAAACTTTTTCTTATTTTTTAACCACATATTTTTCATCACATTACATCATAAAATGCAATTTTTTCTTAATAATATGCATCAAATACCCCCTTAATAATATCTAGATTGATACAGTACAACGTACAAAACACGACTTGAACGGTTTACCACCCTTGTAAGCACATGCTTAAATAATGTGCGAGTGTATACACTTATGACTAAACATTTTCTTGTTTTCTTTTAATAAATCAGAAAAAATTGTCCAAGTCAATCCAGGAATCAATTTCAAATCTGTTCCAGCTGCTACCACGACCCTTCTTTTTTTTTTTTTTGAAATTCTGCTGTCTAATAACAGCTTTGTTTTTTTTTCTAAATTTAGCTTTGGAAAATGTGCTTCCAGATGGTCAAACGAAGTACCAAAAACAATTAGTTAGGCCCATGTATTAAGTACAGCTCATAAATTCCAAACTTAAAGACTTTAGTGTAGCCTTAACATCATGAAAATTTCACAATTAGTGTGCCCTTTAATCCTTTTGGGTAAGTAAATCTCAGTGATTTCTTGTTCACGACGACTTGGCGATGAAAAGTTCGATAACAAGTAGCATGAACTCTAGTTTTATTAGCTTCTTGTGTATGGAAGTTGACCAAACTTCTTGATTAATTCATTTGAAGGAAATGGATTTCATAGAAATAATGAACAAATCAAAAAGGGATACGAATATGTAACATTCACTTCAAAAAGAAAAGGTAAATAGTAAAGCATCAAGAGCTTGTTTAGTATGCAATATTAGATAGGTCAATTCTAGTATCTTCATGCTATCCAATACTGTGTAAGACCTTACTGAACAAGCTATTGCACATATTGGGTTTTTATAAAATGACGACCAAAAGGATGCAGCAGTGGCTCAACCTGGAATTTATTGATCTCTTACGTGAGATTGCAGGAACATACCTGATTCCTTAACCTTGCGAGAGCCTAATATACTGAGCATCCTTTAGAATTGCAAGAACATGCCCTATGCCTTCATACACGTCAAGAGCCAAGAATCCAAGTATCATTAGAAAGCAGCCTGAATAAGTTCTTTCTGTTGGAACAACATATCTCCATATAGGTGAATATCAGTCGCGATGCACATGATAACGACTTTAAGAATTCGATCCCTCTCCTTAAAAAGCTTCATTAATTCTTGTAAAAGAGTGGACGGATTCCATGTTCATCTAATTTTAGTTCAACTGAGTTTGAGAGCACAGTCTATAAATGTAACTAGATCTTCAGGTGTACAGACACGAGAACCAGAAAAATCAAGGAAACTTAGTTCCATATCTTCCAATATGACTTTGTCCGCATCAGATTTCTTTTCAGACTGCTCATATATAGCACCATATGTTCTTGCCATAAGATTGCAGAATTCCATAAATGTTTGATCCTCCATGGTTTCCCTGAGATCAACGGTGACACCAGAGTTTTTCCATTGGCCAGAGGATTCCATCTTCAAAGCAATACATTGTATAGATTTAAGGTTGAAAATCACAAGCGGAACCACTTGAGATGAACTCCAGCTTAATTTTTCTGTATCACTTGTGAGATTGCAGAGTAGGACCAAGTTGGCAAAGGAAAAGCGTACCATGAAAACGAAAAAGTCGTAGAAATTCATTCCTACAAAAAGACAAACAGTCAAGAATAAAAACAGGATGAGGAATGAATTACTAATTACAATTTAAGAAATCACTGCAAAAGCTGATATTATCTCATTTTAGGAAGCATCAAATATACTTTAAATAGACATGCTATCCGCTCAGATCAGTTTAGAGAGAGAACTAGTTTATTATAGTCTCTCTGATCTTGATTAAAGGAAATCCAAGATTTCGTTGAATTGTGGTCTGACAGATTGAATTGCGTTTAAGGTCAGTGGTTCCATTGTGGAACATCTGTGTACAGTCATTCACCAAATCAATGAACAGCTTGTCGAAACAGATATACTGGGCCGCATGTCATCTGAACGCCAAAAGAATTGTCGTGCCACTCGCTCCAAGCACCACAACTTCACGCTATAATACAGAAGCAGTTCTCTTCAAACAACATTCCTTAAATAATCATTAAGGCCCTGTTTGATTCATGTTTATTTTCCATGGAAGATGGACATTAAATTCAATTTCCACCTTTTTGCATGTTTGATTGACTTAATTTTTCATGGAATTGGTTTTCCACATTTTCTTGGGTTTTGAGGAAAAGCTTTTTCCCATGGATTTGGTGGGAAAAACTTTTCTAGGCAATTTTTTTTGGCAATGGAAACAAATTTTATCCCCAATTGTAACAAATTATATCCCTTAAAGGGAATTTCCATGGAAAACAGAGCCAGACGAACACCAAAAGATCCAAAATTTTAAAATTTTCCAGGTGGAAAATTGACAATTCTCAGTAAAACAAGTTCTAAACAATTCAATTCCCTGAAATTCATTTTCTTTCCACCCAATTCCATTCTTGCAATCAAACGGACCCTAAGTTCAAATATTTTCCGTCTTTTATGCTTATCATTCACCTAAGATTGCCATATCTATAGGGCATGTGATACGTATAAATGTGAGTATTGCACCACTCTGCTAACTAGACCATCTAATACACACATAGGCACTCATTCCCAGAGAGGCATGAATAACCAAAGAAGAAGGATGAAAAAAAGGCAGTGCAACATCATCTGCAATAAGTGATGGATCAAGATCACTCCAACTATCCAACTGTGGCTTGTTCTGTCAATTTTGTATTGGCTAAATCTGCCTTTTTCATTGATAGGTTTAGACTTACAATCCCTACCCCACACTGTATCATATGCACAACAATCTGAAATAACTATAGTGACTTTTAGTTTAAGGTACTCTGAAAGGCTGGCTAACTTTATAATCCAATAATCTAAACTCACGTTGTCAGCCATGACCAACAATCTAACATGACTAAATGTCTAAATCCAATATTACTTGGCCTACATCAGTGAATTCCAGGATCAATCATTACCTCGAGTTCCAATGGTATATAAAAAATGTCATGTATGATCACATTACAAGTCTAGCAGGCGGTTTGTGTTCCCTTTTCAGAACCCAGGTCACCTTTATACAGAGATACAACAAGCAATTTCTTCTCTAGTAGATGTATGGACTGTGTACCATTTTATTTGTTTGGACTTTAATTAGCCAAACTTTATATAAAAGGATCTAATCACCTACTGCATCATATGGTTATTGCGTGAAAATGGTATGAATACTACAGGTCAATCTGCATCATACAGAAAGATGATACTAGAAAATCATGGGAATTAAAAACTAGTTATCTAGTACCATTTTTTGATGGGTTGAGGCGAAGCAACCTTCTAAAGGATATTTTTTCTAGTTCTGCAGAAAAATATTACCGAGCAGTAAGGAATACGGTATACCTGCATTAGCTGCAAGATTTCGCTGGCAGAGCCCCTCAAAATCATCACTTATGTCCTTGATGTCTTCAATATACTCCCTCGCTTCATGATACTCTCTCAAAAGCAAATCCCACTGATGAAATGAAATAAGAATGTAACTTAATGGCTTTAATCCTTGATTATTATAGGGCTTGTCTCCAGCATAGTATTTGCATTCGCTTTACTTACCACCCAAGAAATATTGTGGCCATTGAACCAGTTGTGATTTATTGATACTGTATCTTCCTGAAAATTATGATCCATTCACAAAATTAGCATCAAATATCTAGGTGTATGAAGTGTGCAATACAAAAATTTACATGTACAGTTAAATATTTGATGCGTGATATGCATAAAAACTCAAACACAGTCACATTTTCTACTCAAGTACATGATTTTTTAGACGAATGAGATGTCAACTACATTTTTTCCTTCCTTGTAGTCAACATTTAATGATTTTATCAACCTAATGACGAATCATAACTTATCCAGTCCAAGTCAACTCCGCCTTCTCCCAACTGTAAAAAGTTATTAGACTTCCATTACGTGATTGAAATGCATAATAGTTAGTCATGGCAATGATCCAGAGATATATCTCAGTTAATATTTGCTAATGCTAGCAAGTACAAATAAGATCTCATGTTAATATTTGCTAATGCTAGCAAGTACAAATAAGATCTCATCTTAAACAGATGTCATAGTGAAAAAACACAGAAAATTCCTAGGTACAGATATAGACCACGGAGCTTAAATCTGATTTTGTACAGAAGTTTGCAGCTTAGTAGTTAAAGGATACTCGTTTAGCAACACTCAGTAGGGCCTGTACCACAAGTTTGAGCCAAGTTATGAATGTTATACACACCTTATTCTAGTCGTGTCTTAGGGACAGAATGTAAATGAGGGGACAGTTCGTGTTCTTGCATCAGAAAGTTAGTCAATTCTAACTTAAGTAAAAATTTGCAGATATATTTTAGCATTTCATGAATTATTGAAGGAATGAAATGCATCCTCAATAATTCTCTCTAGCACAGACACTTTAATTATTGTAGCGTGTCCGTGTGCGACACGTGTTGGATACCGACACTCTTCGGGCACTCTATAATAGTCATTTTTCTTTCTTTATCAAAAATATCATATATTTTTAACTTAAATTATTAAATAACAAGTACGTACTCATATTTAAAACATTTCAACAAGAAAAATTAATAACAAGCACAAAATTTAATTTATACTATATAAATGAATTTTTTAACAAAATTTAATCAACGTGTCGACGACGTATCATATTAGTGTTTTTTGAAAAATTACCTGTTGATATATCCGATTTGTGTCGTGTCATCAGTGCATCATAGCTCAATATCAATCTAAAACCTATTGATTGACTCCACGTGTCAATAACACCATGCCGGGTGGAAATGTGCACATTCGTACGACTAGCTCTAAGGATGATTATGGATCAATGGTGTCTGTCTGTCTTTTATGTCATACTTTGATGTCACATATAGGCCCTAAAAAACCAAGAAAACTTCCAAACTTAGGGTTTAGAAAAGAATTCCATCAACCATCATCTACACGTCTTCCATACCATCTCTATAGTACGGACACTTCAACTAGGGCGGCGTGTCCGACACGTGTCGGATAACGATACTCCTCGAACGCTCTATAATATTCATTTTTCTTTCTTTATAAAAATATTATATATTTTTAACTTAAAGTTATTGTTAAATAACAAGTACGTACTCATATTTAAAACATTACAACGTGAAAAATTAACAAGTACAAAATTAAATTAATACTATATAAATAATTTTTTAAAAGAATTTAATCTTGTCGACAACGTATCGTATCAACGTTTTTTTGAAAAATTGTGCGTCGACGTATCTGATATGTATCGTGTCGGACACCCATATCCGTGTCGATGCATCCTAACATACCGAGATAGATTTGTACGATATCTGTTGACTCTTGGCATGAGACATCCAACCCATACCCATTGATGAATCTTGTAATTTTTTGTGTTCCTAACAATAATTATTATATTCTAAATCGAAGAGACTAAGTTTTATTTTTCGTTAAAGAGGTTTTTCTATGTATTCCTAAAATATACTATGAATACAATATGCAAGTGCACAAGACTTCATGAAATAAAGAGCTGAAAAATCGCCTCTCTCATTATGCTGTCTGCTTTGCTTCAATCTCATTTTTTGCAAGTCCAAGATGGTTTGGATGCAAGCTGGTAACTTAAATCATGAAAGGCATATGAACAACTTTGCAGCAAAAAGCCTTCTAGATATTTTAACTTGTGCATAAAGGAAATTTTTCCACTGTTTGTGATATACGGAAGGTTCCTTAGCAATCATTTACATAAATTTCAATACAACCTAAGTTTCTTTTGAGTTGGAGGATAATGATCGCACTAAGAAAAAAATTCAGATTCACTTGGAGAGTTCTCTCAAAATTAACTTCAGCTGCTTAAAGAGTTTAGGAGGAAAATAATTTATAAAGAAAAAATCCAAAGTTAAGAGTGTAATTCAAGGATACCAGATTATGAACTTGATGATACCACCCACTGGGGACAAAGATTATTTCGTTTTTCTCCTGAGTGCATTCCCACCAGGTAGCCTGGATTGGTAGAAAGAAAGAAACTCGACACATGACAAATTCTCCATTGGATAAAATAAAAACTAGGAGCAGATAAGTGAATAATTCTCAACTCGCAAGTACCTCCTCTAAACCAGTGAAATTTGATTTGTAGACTTCCTCAAAGATGTTGTACACAGAAGACTTCATATGCCTGAATAACATTTAAAAGCATAAATCTTATTTTAACCATGAAAACAACAGTGACTAAGAAAGATGAGCAACTGACGACATTCCTAAAACTGCACAGGCATATGCTTGCATTTCCAAAATGAGGTGTAAATTCATACTACCATGATACCTTTTTTTTAATACTACCAAAATATTTATTTAAACCAAGATGAGATTATATTGACTTCTGTTATATGTATCAAGTAGAAGGGAAGGCAGTAAATTGATATGGGTATTCAACCTCTACCACCTATGAAGTCATGGGAGTGCACTATATTGGTCTAGCACAAGTTCAACATATGTTAGATAAGTAGTTGAGTAGCCTGGTCATTGGGTTTAACTAAATGATAACGAATTTCCAGAGCTACTCATAGATTATGATGATTTCCTCATATTCATGCTCAAAATGACGAGCTGTACAGCCATTTGTCATTTTAGAATTGGATATGGTATACTATCCCTTACCACATGTCACTGTCCTTTATGGTTTACACCGGAAAAGGTATAGAGAATTTTCAGCTATGTTTAATTTTCTCCCAAAGAATCCCTTCAGCAATATACAATTTCATTCACCTCTAAGGCAGAGTTTCAAGTAAAGAAATGGGGAGACTCAAAAGAAACTAGTAGGAGGATTGATTATGCATGTCTTTGGATAGATATAAGAGATGGTAAAGAAAGGAGAAGGAGATATATGGTTTTCAATATATAGGGCACAAGCTTACTATGTTTCTTCAGCTATTTCAAACAAAGTTAATAGAAAGCTAATATCCCTCCATTTCCTTCCCATTTTATTTAAACCTTTCATTTCCTTCTCTTCCATTTCATCTGAAAACACCAAGTCACCAACTGTTATCAGCTCAGCGACTCATGCAATAGCAAGAAAATGTAACTATACCTGTCAAACACAAGGTGATACTGACTTGGAGGCAGAAAATACCATTGTTTCCTGCCACACACATTAGCTGACCAACTGTATGACCTGAAAACATCAGCATGAAGTGGTGTCCATGTACCTGCAAGAGAAATCAAAAGCATCACGTTATTTTCACGTAGACCAGTTATACACATCAACTTCGTCCAGTTTGTAAGAAGAATCATCCACTATGCTATCATCGTCTTACAATAAATGTTTCATTGCATCTAAGCTCAAACCTTTTGCTCCCATGTACACAAAACGATAGTCAGAGCACATAATTTCATTTCTGTTTTGGCAAGTGTCAGGATCATTATGCATTGTGTACTTGTCAAGATACAGATTCAACCAATCATCACAGAAAAACTTTGGAGGGCTGTAGGCAACATAATCTGGATACTCCTGCAAATGTTGAACAATTTAAACAGGTCAAGATCATCAGCAGACCGAGCTCACTCTCACGTGACAACACTAGTTGAAGTTGTTAAATAGACTTAGTCATAAGTAACATGAGGGATATAAGTCCAAGACTCCAGAACTGGAAATGTCTAACCTTTAAAGTCAAGGACACGGAACCTGGAAAAAAAGTTGTATGATCACATTTTTTTCAAAATATATTTTTCTCTCTTCTTTTCGATCACACATTCTTAAATAAAATAATATTACAAGCAAACCCAAATTTTTTCCTTATTTTTTAACTATGCATTCTCCATCATTCTACTATTCCAAAATGCATTCTACACCAAAAATGGGGCTCAAACAGGTGAGAGAAAATACCTTATGTTTCTCAATTTTTAGTTGTAGTTCTAATTATACTGGCGTTTCAAGGAAAGGATTTCATCCACTGTAAAGCCATACATAGCAGGAGCACAAAATTTCAAATACCATTAAAAATAAATATGGTTGCCAAGTGATCTGTACATTCAAAAGTTACATAGAACATAAACAGATAATTGTGTAACGCAGCAAACAGATCCCGGTGGTAGTATTCCATTGAATTTTTTTCTCAAAATTACAAATCAAAAACCGCATAATCAACCTTAACAACTGTACCACGTCATTCAATTGCAGATTGTGCACGTCCACACTAGCATATAGATAGAAAATCTATAAAAAAAAAAAAAAAAAAGGAAGTTTCCAAGCACACCTTAACAAAATGCCAATCCTTCAAATACAACAGTGAATTGCCATCAGACCCACTATCCTTCCTAGCAGCAGAAAGCTGAGCCCATTGATCAATGAACTCCGAAACCGACATTCCCATCCTTTTCTGGTCCGTAAATTCCCTCATTCCACAATCCGCAACCTACATATACATTCATATTCCATAGCGTCAAATTGTGTCAAAAAAAAAGAATCACAAAAAATAAAGATAGAAAGAGCTTTCATACTGAACACCACAAAACGATGTCGTAGGCTATGATTACCTGAACTCTGGAATTACCGAAGTATGTGGAGAGGAAACGAAGATTTGGGTCGCCGTTGTCCAAAACCCAGTCTTTGCAGGCCCGCCAATGGTCCATAAGCCCGGTGAGGATTACGGGCTGGTTTTGAACCAGGTACTTTTCAACAAAATCGGCGTAACTCAGTAGTTTTCCGTCCACCTTTTCCACTTCGCCTCCGATTTTCAGACCCATTTTTCATTCACCAAATCTTTAAGCTTCTACTTTGATCACCTAGGAGCACCGAGCACGTTTGATCCCGTGGGTAAGAGGTGCTTCACTGCTCAATTTTACCATGTTCATCTATTTCACTCTGTTGGTAACAGTACGAGAAAATTGCAACAGAGATCCCTAATCTTTAAGAAAATTGAAAATATATTTCTAACTTTCAAATCTTTACATCACAATCTCCAACTTTTCATTAATGTGTAAGAGATATGTGTAAACAAAATCCCTTTGATCCGATGTTAAATAGGCAGGTGATATATTGTTAAAATGATAATTATATTTTTATTTATAATTGAGAATTAGAAAAAAAAAAAAAAGTTTGCCAAACATTACCATCAACTATCAATCATCGTCTTCCCCGACATATCACATGTCCATTAATTTTCATATTTAGGGGTTATTTGACAATTTTTAATAAGTCAATGAAATAAGTGATTAAGAAGTTGGTTAATTTGTGAATCTCATCGATGAATTGGGTTGTTAAAACTTAAAAATAAAATTTGATTAGATGAATATGATTTTAACAAGAATTTATCAAACAAATATTAAGGGTGTGTTTGATTGCGATTTGCGAGCATGGAAAGAAAATAATTATAGGCAATTGAATTGTTTAGAACTTATTTCTGGAAAATAAAAATTATCACTCTCTAAAAACCTTTTTTTTTTTTTTAATTTTTAAGAAAAATATAGTCACATGATCAAAAGTTGGAAAATATTTTTCATAAAAAAATTGTTAATTGAAAAATGGCATTTTCCAAAAAAAGTAAAGTCAATCAACACACTTTTGTTAAGACTTGGAGATCCATCTTAAAATGTCAACGTTATTAAGGAGGAGTAGTCCAAACTCTTGTAAGCTGGTCAATGTTTTCTTCGTTATTTGATATGGAATTTTATCCACATGCTCTCTTTTTTTTGTCTTAATCGGATCGAAAAAAGCTTAAGGATTCTAATATCATATTAAAACTTGGGGTTACATCTTAAAATATCAAAGTTATTAAGAGGAGTAATCCAAACCCTTATAAATTGGTCAATGTTTTCTTCTTTATTCGATGTTGAATTTTATCTCTTAACATTATTTGTTTTATAACTTTTAGACAGAGTGGTTCAACATATGTCACGAAAAACAACAACCTTATCTTGCAGAATTGCTCTTCTACATGACATGTTAGACAATTTTCCTATTAGATTCTCTTTAGTTTAAAATTAAAGGATATATAAAATGTATATACTTCGCTGGTTATTCTCAGAATTATAAGCATGTCAGAACCAAATTAACAAGTCTCTTTCCATAGTCAAGCTAAGTGATCATTATTCTTGTGGCGAGAAAGAAAAATCAATTTGAAAGCCCTTTTCAATGTGATTTTAAACCCCAACACTGTAGATGTATATAAATTTATACGAGAATCTTTGTGATCCGGTTCTGCAGTATTTCGAACACAAAGGAAATTTAGATAACAAGAAGAAAAAGGAAATAACTTTGAAAAGTAACAGGCTGAAAATGGAAGAAGAGAATTGCATGTATTTTTTGAGCAACCATTCTACAATTACAGGAAAAACAGAAAACACCAGAAACATTATAGAGAATACACATGGGGGTGGGCTCCATTTTTTGGACAATATTTAATTCACATGGGCCCACCCCATGTGAGTGTCTGGGCACTTTCTAGCAAAATAATTTCTGTACAAGTAGAATTTTTCTTTTTCGAGTCACAACTATTCATATTTGAATTAAACAACTGATTTTAGGTGAATAGGGGGCCAAGAAAATGCGTAAAAACTCGAACACGTGCAAAAGCACATGTTCATGTTCCAAGAGTGCTGGGACGACTGCAAGCTTATTGCTACAGCAGTGCGATAGCTGCAAGTCAAGTAGCAGCTGACGGCACCAAACATGCTGCCATCTGTGGCCTCCTATCACTTCTTGTTAGAAAATATTTGTTGCAGGGAATAAAATTTCCAAAAGATGATTTGCCAAAACAGATTGACAATTGCAAAACAGTAAGAACAAAATGCATAAACAAGTCCAAAATTCGGAATAAGGATGATCGAGGCGAGAACTAGGCTCTCTGTCCTTAAGACGTTTTTACCCCGTCACACAGTGCTTACGACATGTGGTAAAATGTCTCCCAAGATACAACGATCAGACACTTGCAGAAACAGCACTTCGATTGCAAGACAACGAACCAGAACAGGAAGTACTCTCTGTAAATTAATGCAGAAAGGAAAAACAGGAAGAAGAGTATGTATGCAGAATGAATTCGTGATTTTGCTGTATTGAAATGAAAGCCTGATGACCATTTAAATAGAGGAGAGAGTTGATGGTTGAGCAATTTTCATGCAACTCTCCACTCACGCGCACTGAACGCACCCATGCCCAAGCCCACGACCTGAGCCCGTGCTCATGCTGAGCCGACTGGTCGGACGGGTGGCGACGCGCGCGTGGCCTTTGGATTAGTCTAAACATTGTCGAAAACTCCCCCATTTCGAAAACTATTGGTACTTCTTGGGGTCCAAACTCATTTCCAAACTTGAAACTTATTAAGTGGTTCAATGTTGTGTTTGCAACCTATGTGTGATTGTAACATTTTTCCAATTCTTTTCCATTTATTCATCTTATTTATTGTCCAACTTTCAACAATAATTTCTCATTCATATTGAAATGGTTTTTCACAATTAAAAATTCTACACTCATCTACTCGGAATGTAGAATTTAATTGAACATTAATTTCGATAAATCGAACATCAGGTCCCACTTAAAATTGTGGTCAAATTTGACCCAATTGACCAACACTTCCAACATCCATCCTTTCATTCCATCTCTTTTATATCTTTGTTCTACCCACAAACCATGACTCAAGATTCGACCTACAATGTCAAAACTACATTTACTAGAAAATCTTTTCAACAATGAGTACAAACACCAAAGATACTAATATCCTGGCAACATTTCGAGTAAATTCTTAACATGGAGCTTCACCTAAAGAAGCAGTACCTGCCAAATCTTCTACTAGTACATGGACAATTGTGTGGACCAATGGACTTGTGAGCCTTGATCGTTACAAGGGGTGATGCCACCATATCAAGCCCATTCCTGGATAAGCACATCAATAAAATTATTACGTAGGTCACCCTTTATCGAATTTAGAAATGAAAGGAACTTTTGTTAATGAAAAACTCTTATTCCAAATGAATTTCTGTACATCATTTCTATTTTTAGAAAAATCTCATTTCTCGGTTTCAAAATATGATACGTGGTTGAAAAACGGAACATCTATTGTCTCTTCTTTTCCCCCCCAAAAATTCATATTGTAGATTGTGTAATGCTTACTCTGAATCTCTTAGTTTATACAATACATCTCTTCATCTTTGGATTTTTATATAACAATATTGGACATAATCGTGAACGGGGATTCTATCAAACTTGTCCCGATCCAGGATAAGAAGCTCACGAGCTTGGTCTTACTTCAACGACGAAAAATGAAATAAGACTTTCATCTCCAAGTTTAAATCAAATGCAACTTTTTTTTTTTTTTAATTGTGAAGTAGTGTCAAATAAAAATACCCAACAACCATTGGCTCTACATGAAAAGGAGGTAACATCAACTTGATGAGTTAATTTCAAGTTATAAGAGGCTAGGTAGATTTTAAAAGGCTATTCGGCATTAAAATTTTAAAGATTTTGCTCCAAATCCATTACTCGTTGTATTTCGTTTGATATTGCTACCAGACATGACTTCAAGATATTTTTAATAATATTTTTGCTTCTCAGTTCGGTCAATTAACTTTAAGTTTACGTGGATTTCCAAAAAGCATCTTATGTTACTTGACAAGGAAATTTTGAATCATGGAACACAAAATCCATCATTTTTAATGGTTATATGATTTTTTGTTTTTTTGTTTTTTTTTTTCTCCAGGCCGGATTTCCAGTTTTAGCAAATGAAGCATATTCCTTTCTTACATTTTCCTTTTACAGAAGGCTACGAAAATGTAAATACATCTCCCCCGCAAACAATTTAACAAAAATGCTAGAACTCCGAAATAAATGAGGAACATGCGAGAGAGAAATAACACATAACAAATGCATGCACGTCCGAGCACTACGTGTATGTGCATGCACTGATTCTTTTCACGCAAGACAATATTCTACCTGAGAAATCAGTATTCTAAAAAGCGGCGCCTAGTCTCGCAACGGGTGCAAAATATCTCTCCTCAGACTTTTTCGTGCTGTTTTTTTTTGTTTTATACGTTTACATTTTTTAAAGCTTTTTTACTTTAATTATTAAATAATTTTAGATTAATTTAAAATTTTAAACTAATATTAAAATAATAAAATATTTTTTTACTCTTTTTTATGCCTAGGCCTCACATATATTGAAACTTGATCTCTCCGCTTCGCCACGCTTTACGTTTTTTAAAACACCGTTAGAAACTACTCGTAAGATGCATTTAAGAATCAGAACCCCAGCAAACGTTCCAAAACTCCAAATCATATTGAATTTTAAGTTTCAACCATAACACTCCTCTAAATACTAAATGCAGTACAAAGGACAACATAGAACTTGACTAGAGTTGCATTCAAGATTCTATCTACACTGTCTTGCCTCTTGCAACTATCAATACTTTTTCTGTATAACCTGTAAGACTACCAAATCATCGTTTATTAGAAAATCTTTTCAAGGGATATAATTGGCATTATATAATATATCAATTTACTAAACATTTTTCATACCAATGTATGATAAAAATTAAAACTAAAATTCGATAAATAAAATTTGTATAAAAGATCAAGACTTCTTCACAAAAGCAATTAAGTTGCTATAGGTCATCATCACTAACTTTTTTAATATTAGTGGAGGATATGTAGTCCTTGTTCTAAAATTGTTTCCAAGAACTCATACCGTAGTTTAGATGAGAAGTTTGTATTCGGTAGGGATTAAAATGAGATTAAAATTGAAAAACTAGTCGTTATTGTTGACTTTTATTAGACGAATGAGATCCAATAATGGTCATATTTTCAATTTTAATTGAATTTTAATCCACACCGAACGAGGTCTAATTACCAAATAATTTAAACTGACATGACTTAAATCTCTATGTAAATCCTCCATTAAATCTTGAAAACCTTCAAGTCAAGGACGACACTCTTAATCTTTAAAAGTGAAGGCAACAAGTATAACCAAGGGTAGAAACACAGTTATATGTTACTCTGATGTGTTTCAGAGAGTTGCCCCTTATTCAAACAGAAGTACTCTGGAAAACATTTAACAAACTCTAGGTGCTGAAGATGTCAATCTCAGACCATACCTCAGTTCAGTTTTTGTCTTAAAGGTATAATTATCTATCTAAACTTCACAGCAGAGGCTTCATATCTTCATCTTCATCATCATAAGACTCGTAAACCTCGCCATTCCAAATCCGGGGTTTCACTCTCGCTTCCACGTGTTGTTCTCTCTGAAAATGGACATCCTCCAGTGAGATAAGATTATATGCAAGGAGCCCCTAGGGACATAGGCGAGTTGGTAAGACCCGAGGTGACGTGGGGAGAAATCCTCTGGCATCGCAGGTTTGAATCCTGACTCAGTGGTCGGGTCTCCGCCCTTTTGGGGTGGACATGGCTTCACTGGGCTAGGTTCATGTCCTATCGACTTTCTCCCTCAGATCCTTGCCACTCATGCAGGTGGGGGGGTTCGCCTTCGGGACTTCCCCTTTAACAAAAGATTATATGCAAGGAAATTAATTTAGATCATATAACATGATATAGGGTGGCACTGCTATACTCACCTCTTCTGGTACTTCTGTAGTTGGGAGCGTTGTTTGGAATTGTACGCTGGGTACATGCTGTAGTTTAGAAATTTGAGCGAGCATGAAATTTTTGCAATTCCAATATTCATCAAAACTATTTCACACACGACTCCGTTAAGCTCTGTTTGACAATCATTATTTGAAAATTCTTTTTTCTACATACTCATTTTCAACAGCACATTCATAAGTTAAAATATTCTGCACGTAAATCCAAAACTTTTCTCTACTTTTTGACCACACATTCTCCTAAAAATCACTATTCAAAACATTGTTTTGGTCAAATAATGGCCATCAAACAAGGGCTAATTATGCCAAAAATAGACAAGAAATCCTCCAAGCCAGCAAGACAGTAGATGTGGATGACATTTTAAATATTGTCACATAAATTGACTCTATTGAGCATGGTCATTCATACTAGAATAGTCATTCACACATCTTTCAGTAATGACATTTTAACTACTTGCTTTATTCCACTTCTCTTTATATTGTCACATAAAATGAATGGCGATATTAAATAAATGGAAGCAACACGGCATCTGTGAATGACATTTTAAATGCTGTCAAAGCCTCTAAATTTATCGACCAACTTGGAAAAAGCAAATAATAGAAAGAGCAAAGAACGACGAATGTCTAGTTTGCTATTAATGTCCTTTCAGTTAACAGCTAACTTTAGAAAAGAAACATAGTTATTGAAATGGATGAGACAGAGTAGAGGATTAACAGACGGATGCAAACTGTAATAGACATAAGTCACAACTTTTTCAGGAACAGGTTGAAGCAGACAATAAATTGTGCTTCAGCTTGGAATGAAAAACCCACCGTGAACTGATGAATATTTAAACCACTTTCATGCTGTAAATCAGGCATTGGGTACATACCATAATGACAACAACCTCATAAACAATACAAGAGTCAACATTACTCTCAGACCATGAAACTAAAATCAAACATTTGTTAATCCAACGCAACACAAAATATTGATTAGGCTTACTCTTTGTACAGAGTTATAAATGTATCTGTCTTCCAACAAACTCAAGCTACTAATTTTAGCTATTATGACTTAATAGAAACTTGAATTCATATTGAATCATGTATATGGCTGCTTTGTACGGGTAACAAAGGCGGCACAAATGAAAAGATTGGGATTACAGAGGTTAGAAATATAATGATAGAAGGGATAGAGCATGGATAGTGATTGTGATACCCAGGGGTCTCCAAAGGAGGGGTTGGGTTGATGGTAAGCAATGGAGAATAGTAATGCAGCAAGACTGCAGGAAAAATCATGTCTCCAAGGTGAAAAGGTAACAGAACAAGGTAAGAATCAGTGTATGAGTAGATTGCTATATACGTTAGATTCTATAGACCAGTAGATAAAATTTGAAGGGGGTGAAATATCTGAAGTTTTAGCAACAGGAGATACCAGTGCGCTTTACGTCGCTTCCATCATAGGTACTAAAAATCGGAATCTTAATCCAAATATAAAAGTGTGAATCTTAATCCAAATATAAAAGTGAATTAAATGTAGTGCAATGTTGTTGAAAGAAGAAGCAGAAGGAGCATCGAATCAGCAAGATGATATGGCACCTGACTCATCAATCCAGCCTACATCAGCAACTGTGGATGATTGTGCATAAGAAGGACCTAGAAGATGGTGTGCTGGACATTTCGTTTTGTTGAGCACATGCATTCTGTTATAGGATAGAATATTCTCTTTTGATATTTGTTTATTCTTTGTAACTAATTGTACTCTTTCCCTTCACGTGATGTATATATATATTGTAATATAGATTGTAATGCATTAAGAAGAAAACTTTCAGTCATTATTCTCCTTCACATCATATTTCTTCTATTACAAAACTTATATGGTATCAGAGAAATATGGCCGAATCAGATAATGAATCTTCAAATCTTCCGCCAAACATCAATCAAACTCAAACTCAAAATAACAACTCTACAATTCATGATCCAATGCACTTCAGCAGCCTTTACTACATTGGCAACAATGATGGTACTGGAAGTATTCTGGTCACACATACATTGGATGCAAACAACTACCATTCTTGGGCCAGATCAATGAAAAGGGCTCTTAGGATAAAGAATAAGCTGGGTTTTATAGATGGTAGCCTCTGTGAGCCACAAGATCCAAACGACCCAATGATAGAGCATTAGCATAGATGCTATGATATTGTGATCACTTGGCTTCAAAATACCATGGCTATCGACATCAAGTGCAGTACAACATACGCTGAAACTGCACACCAATTATGGCTAGAGCTGGAGCAACGGTTTGCTCAACAGAATGCTCCTCGAATTTTTGAAATCAAGCAGGCCATTACAATTTTGGCTCAGAACCAAGATGTTGTGAGTGTCTATTTTTCCAAATTCAAGACCCTTCTTGATGAATTGTTGAACTATGAGTCCATCCCCAACTGCACGTGTGGAGGATTGAAGGTGGTAGTGGAATATCAGAATCGAGACTGGGTGATGAAGTTCTTAATGGGATTAGATGAATCTTACAAGGCAATTAATGCTCAAGTTCTTTTGAACAAGTCATTTCCTTCATTGAATGAAGTTTATTCTATTATTCAACAAGAAGAGAAGAGGAGACAGATCTCAAATGATGGATCTGCCAATGAGACAATGTCATTGTTGGCTAAAGGTAATTTCAAAAACAATAGCAGGCCGATCTCTCCACCACTAAGGAAGGATAGATACTATTGTTCCTACTGTAAGATGACAGGTCACTCACTTGAAATTAGGGATGGCAACGGGGCGGGTTCGGGGCGGGGCACCCCCCCCCCCCCCCCCCCCGCCCCCCCGCCAATCCCCGACCCCGCCCCGCCCCGCGCCCCGCCCCGCCCCGCCTTTGACGGGGCGGGGCGCGGGGCGGGGCGGATTTTTGCCCCGTTTAATGCCCCATTTTTTTTTATTTTATTTTTTATTTATTTATTTATTTTTAAAACCAAAAATTTCCAATTAAATACAATTCAAAATTTTATAATCCAAAGCAAATAATACTAAAAATAATTACATCAATATCCAAAGCAAGCACTGAAAACAAACGATGTCCAAAATGGGGCGAATTACAAGTAGAATTACATTGTAACTAAATTTCATTTCATTATCTAATATTTTTCCATCTTCATAACTTCATTCATAAGCAGGGCTAGAGATGATAGAAGATAGTTCCTGAAAATTGAAGAACGAAAGATATATTATACTCAATGTCATCATAATAACTACGATTAAAATTTACATTATTTGATAAATAAAATTACCTCCTCATCAATATCTTCATCATTCATCTTGGAGCAACATCCAAAATATGCAGATGGCGTAGAATTCGCTATTAATAAAGTAAAATAGTTAGTAATAACTAATAAGAAAATTCATAAAATGAACAATATGAAAAGCAAATATTTATATAAATCGTACCGTGAATATCGGCCCATAACCAATCTTGAGTACACATTAAAGCCTCCAAAGTTTTGGGGTGAAGCCTATTTCTATGTGGACTAACAAATCTACCACTAGTACTGAAGGCAGATTCGGACGCCACTGTAGATACCGGGATGGCCAAAATATCTTTTGCAATTCGAGATAATGTCGGATATTTGATTGCATTCACTTTCCACCATGTTAATATGTCAAAATCATCCAACCGAGGCAATATAGGCTCATCCAAGAAAGATTCAAGCTCAGTTTTCATATTGCTAGGAGTTCCAACATTGGAAACAAATCTATAAAAACCCGCCATGCGATCTAAATTATTATTAGCACTTGACGCCTCGGTTTGACACGAAGAAGTAGCAGACTGAGCTGGAGACCCACTTGAATCATTCTTTTTCTGATAATCAAGAACCAACTTGCTACAAACTTGATAAATTTTTTCAATCTCGCTTGAAGCATTGTCATTAAAAATAAGAGGATAATAATACTTAACTAACATCATCTTATACCTTGGATCCAACACTGCTGCTAAAGCCAAAACTCCATGAATATCGCTCCAATACTTGTTAAACTTTTCTATCATACTGGAGGCCATCATTTGAACTTCCATATAAGGAGATTCAAGCCACTTATACAACGACAGTTTGATATCACAAATATTTGAAAAAAAAAGATTAGCAGTTGGATACTTAGTTCCTGAAAACAATTCAGTAACATCAAAAAAAACCTTTAACTTCTCACATATTTCTTTTGCTAAATCCCAATCACCATCACTAGGCAAACATTTATACTGTGACTCCCTCTGTTTCAAACGAGGAAAAACATCTTTATAAATCAAAGCAGTACGAAGCATCAAGTATGTAGAATTCCACCTTGTTTTACAATCAAGCACCAATTTTTTCTCACAATCAATTTTCAATTGACGTGTAAAGAGCTCAAATTTTTCGGATCTTTTTGGCGTAACTGTCCAATAAGCAACACTATCACGAATTTTCTCAACACTACCAACAATAATCTCCAACCCATCCTTTACAATAAGATTTAATATATGTGCACAACACCTCATATGGAAAAGTTCACCATTCAATACAAGAGAACGAGTACAAAGCCGACCTAACACAATATTGATCATAGCATCATTTGTAGTGCAATTATCTACTGTCAAAGTTAACAACTTACGATCAATATTCCAGTCTAGTAAGCTGCACAATAAAGTTTCTGAAAGCACGTCAGCAGTGTGTGGACACGGCACATATATGAACCTGAAGAATCAAATTAAATCAACTAAAAGAATATAATGTTGGTAAATTATGAGTCCAAATAATTTTATATTGTACCTCAAGATTCGACTTTGTAGTTTCCAAGCATCATCTATGAAATGAGCAGTGATAACCATGACACCTTTCTTTTGATTAGAAGCGGTCCACATGTCGGTAGTTATTGAGATCCGACTCTCAATCTTCTCGAGTGCAATCATATTTTTTGCTTTCTCGCATTCATAAATTTTCAAAATGTCGCTCTTCAAAGTGTTGCGAGAAGGAACCTTAAACAATGGTTGTAGGTCGTGCAAGAACTCTCGAAATCCAATGTGATCAACTATAGACAAAGAATACTCATGCAAAATCACCATTTTCGAGAGACTATACCTACACTTATCTGGATCGAAAGAATAAGTACCCATTGTGATCTTGCCGCTCGCGGGATCCTTGCACAAATTTAAAGTTGTTTGGCAAGCATTATCATGACGGCGAAATCCACATCTCTTCAAATGATCGTGCAAATGCTTTGTACCATTTTTTGTGTCACCCCCTAACTGTTTCTTGCAATGATTGCATATAGCCTTCCATTTGTCACCATTTTTTTTGTCTTTTATAATGATCCCAAACAGCTGAAGTCAATTTCCTCTTTCCGAAAGATGGTTCTCTAATATTACCCTCTTCGTCACTTATGTTTATTGGCCTTTCATTTGCATTTGGTAACGGTTCATTTGGATCTTCTTACGGGACATCGCTTACCGATATATTTTCCTCGTGTATTGGTCCTAATCCAATACTTCCAGCACTACTTGGGCAAGACATCTATGAAAGTTGGCATTGCACACGATGAAAGTTGCTCGCAAAATCAAATAATTCACAAATCAAATAAATTAAATTTATGTGGGGAAAGCATGCGAGATGTTGAGTCAAGTGGATCAACAGCAGGATATATACCAATTACCAAGCTCAGAAATCTAAATTGTAGCTCACAATTTTTTTTGAAGTTAAAGAAAGTCTAAATTAAAATCTGAATTTTTTTCATTTTTTATGCCTTTTCCCTTTCTTCATTTTCTAGAAGAGATTTACTCCACTGTTTTCTTCTTTTCCCTTTTTGATTTCCTCCATTAGTTGAGTTGCCTGAAATAATATTAAACTTTGAACTAATATATAATTCTCAATGCAGATACTTTTAAGTTGACAGTGGAATATGGGAAAACATACTTGATTCGAATGGTTAATGCCGTCATGAACAACATTAATTTCTTTTCTATTGCAAACCAGTGTCAAAAAAATAGTTAAAAAAAATGGTTAATGCCGTCATGAATAACATTATGTTCTTTTCTATTGTAAACCACAGTGTCATTATATTCTAAATAGATGTTGGGATTTAGAATTTTTAACTTGGGGCAAAAAAATAAAAAATGAACCAAGTTAAAAATGTTTCTGGGTTTCTCAACACCTGCATATTTGAGTTATAATTTCAAATCTTTTGCTTCTTTTTGCAAAGGACGAAAAAAGGGAAAATAATCACAATCTTAATAATAATTATTAACTACTAATTATCATTTATCAAATAAGGTTATAACTTTTTAATGCCAAGAATCCATGAAAATTATTAATTTGAAGAAGAGATTCGATTGGGATGGTAGCTCCAAATAATTTATGGTTGAAAACGGGAATTTTCTAATAACCTTTCTTAGTTGTTGTGATACGCTCTTGAATCCAAGATCTGTAGCCAAGCAAAGCACACTTCTGAGTTAGCCTGCAAATAAGTTAGCAAAAGAAATGAAGACATTGTATTATCAACTTGTGATCCAAACACAAAATACTTAATCAAGAATGAACAAATAATGCAAACTGACCTTTTGGAATTGGGAGAGAGTGATTTCAGATTTGGAATTGGGATTTGGGAGGTTGGGGCGTTGGGGGTTGGGCGGCTTGGGCCTTTTGGAATTTAGGGTTTGGAAATTGAGTAATAGTCTAATAGACAATGACTGACAATTTGTTTTAATTCAAGTTTTTAATTTTTTTTTTTTTAATAACCAAACCGGGGCGGGTTCGGGGCGGGGCATGCTCGCCCCGCGACCCGAGGCGGGGCGGCAATCCCCGCCCCGCCCCGCCAACCCATCGGGGCGGGTTTTTTTCGTCCCATTAGGGGCGGGGCCCCGTCGGGGCGGGGCGGGGCGGGTTTTTTTGCCATCTCTACTTGAAATGTGTCTTAAGGACCCCAACAAACTTGTATGCTCCTACTGTAAAATGCCATGACACACTGCAAGTAAGTGTTTCAGGCTGAATGGCTACCCATCAAGTCACAAATTGGAAGGAAGGAATCGATACACACCAGTAGCAAATCAGACATCTATTCTGTTACCTATGAATCAGGAGCAGCCAATCGACAAGACTAATGTATCACTCACTCAAGAGGAGTATTCTCGCCTAATGGCCATCCTCAAATCACCAACAAATCAGGTTCAATGTGCTGTTGCTTCAAGTTCTGACAACGCTCTCCCAAAAGTTTCGGTATATCACTCTGCTCGTCTACTTTTAACACTACAAACACCAATAATTCTGCAACTTCTTGGATCCTGAACACAGGGGCAACATATCATATGATCTGTAGCACATCTTATTTTTCCTCCGTCAAAACAAAAGCCACATGCTCGGTAACCTTACCAAATGGAGCTGTTGCTCCAGTTAATCATGTTAGCACTGCACACGTCACAGACACGTTAATCCTCCAAGATGTCTTATGTGTTCCCTCATTCTCTTTTAATCTTATTTCTGTTAGAAAACTGACTCAAGCACTAAATTATTGTGTCGTTTTTCTCCCTGATGTTTGCTTCATACATGACCCTTTGACTTGGACAACGAATGGAATGGGTGAAGTAAAAGCCGGTCTTTATCATATCCTACCTTCAAAAGTCTCTCCCATGGCACTACAAGAAAGACTGAGTAGTCTAACTACCACATCTCCTATTTCAGCCTCTGTTATCACTCACATTGAAGAATCTGATCTTTAGCATTACAGAATTGGACATCCAGCCCATTCTGTCCTTCCTTTTGAGGATAAGACATCTAAGTTAGCCTCTCTTAAGAAACCTTGTTCAGTCTATCCTCAGGCAAAATTACATAAACTCCATTTCCCTGTCTGTCAGCACAAATCAGTGAAGTGTTTCGATTTAATGCATTGTGATATCTGGGGACCTTGCAATGAAATTAGTTATGATGGATCTCGTTATTTCCTCACTATAGTGGATGATTTTAGTACATGTACTTGGGTATATATGCTCAAATTAAAATCTGAAGCAACAAACTCTTTACAAAATTTCTGCAAACTAGTAGAAACTCAATTTCAAGCCAAAATTAAAGTCATCCGTAGTGACAATTGAGGTGAATTTAACATGAAGCAATTTTATCTTGAAAGAGGCATTATCCTTCAGAAAACATGTGTTGAAACCCCTCAACAAAATGCGATCGTTGAGAGGAAACATCAACATATTTTAAACATTGCAAGAGCCTTAAGATTTCAAAGTGGTGTTTCATTGAGATATTAGAATGATTGTGTGTTGACTGTCGTTTACTTGATTAATAGAACACCCTCAGCACTTCTAAATCACAAGATCCCCTTTGATATACTATTTCGGACTAAACCTACATACTCACACTAAAGGTATTTGGATGCCTCGCTTTTGCCACAACTCTTACCAATGGCAGACATAAGTTTGATTCTAGAGCTAGGAGATGTGTTTTTCTAGGCTATCCTTTTGGTATTAAGGGATACAAACTTCTTGATTTAGGAACCAATGAAGTTTTTGTATCAAGAAACGTTGTGTTTCATAAGACGATCTTTCCTTACAAAGAAGTTAAATCCTCAAACATACATATTCCACCAAATCCTAATGACCCGTGCTTTCCTCTAAATCCCTTCATTTCTGTTCCAACTAACCTTTCCAAAGAACAAGAAAACCAGTATATACTTACCCCCAATTCTCTAGAAAGCACATAACAAACTTACATAAACAACCATCAAGTTGATCAAACTAGACAACTATCAGGACAATGCTTAACTGATAGAGAAGAAAACAGGACCATACCTCACTTGCCTAGAAGATCTGCCAGAATCCGAAGAGCTTCACCATGCCTGTAGGATTTTATATGCCAACATGCTACTTTACTTCTCCCATTGCAGGCATTGAACAAGAAAGAAGGTCCTATTGATTCAGGTAATCCTTACCCTCTTAGTTCTAGCATCTCATATGATAAACTATCAACTACTCATAAAGCTTTTGCATCCTCTGTCGCTATACAAAATGAACCTAGAACCTACCAAGAAGCTGTGAAATTCCCTGAATGGCGTGAGGCTATGAAAAATGAGATTATGGCTCTTGAGTTGAATGATACATGGGTTGTTGTTGATTTGCCGATTCATAAAAAGGCAATAGGAAGTAAATGGGTCTACAAAATCAAGTTTAATGTTGATGGAAGTGTAGAAAGATACAAAGCTAGACTAGTAGCAAAAGGTTATACTCAACTAGAAGGCTTGGATTACCATGAAACATTCTCACCAGTGGCAAAACTTGTCACCGTTCGAACCTTACTTGCTATTGCAGCCATAAAAGGTTGTTCTTATACCAATTAGACATGAACAACACTTTCTTGCATGGAGATTTAGAAGAGGAGGTATTTATGGAGCTGCATCCAGGTTGCAACAATGTTACTGGTTCGAAAGTCCGTAAACTTCTCAAAAGCATATATGGACTTAAGCAAGCTTCACGCCAATGGTATTTGAAGCTGTCAAATATCATTCTTCAGCATGACTTTACTCAATCCAAGGTAGATTATAGCTTGTTTGTTAAGTCTATTGGAAGCTCCTTCATAGTAGTTTTGGTCTACGTTGATGACATAATTATGGTAGGAAATTATTTGAAGACTATCAACAACCTGAAAACTGCATTTGATGATCAACTAAAAATCAAGGATTTGGGTAAACTAAAACACTTTCTAGGCATTGAGGTTGCTAGATCAAAACAAGGGATACATATTTGCCAAAGAAAATATGCCCTTGATATTTTAGCTGATTCTGGAACCATAGGATCGACACCAGCCAATGTTCCCCTTGATCAAAACATCAAATTATCTAAGGGAGGAGGAAAACTACTTGCTGATCCATCTATCTACAGAAGATTGATTGGGCGTCTATTATACTTGACGATTACCAGACCAGACATATCTTATTTGGTGCAGCTTTTAAGTCAGTATATGGATCAGCCCAGAATACCTCATCTCAACGCAGCACATAAGGTGTTGAGATATCTTAAGAGAGCCCCAGGTCAGGGGCTATTCTACCCATCTACTTCTGAATTACAATTAAAAGGGTATTCAGATTTAGATTGGGGAAGCTGTCCAGATACGAGAAGATCAATAACAGGTTATTGCGTGTTCATTGGATCATCTCTAGTGTCCTGGAAGTCAAAGAAACAAAATGTGGTATCACGATCCTCCTCTGAAGCTGAATATAGAGCAATGGCTAGTGTTTGCTGTGAATTAACTTGGCTAAGGTACTTGTTTGAAGACTTGCAGATCGAACATAGTCAAGCAGCTAGCCTACATTGTGATAACAAATCAGCCATCTATATTGCCACAAATCCTATCTTTCATGAGAGAACTAAACATATAGAGATCGATTGTCATCTTATTCGGGATAAAATTCAAGCTGGAAGTATTGTTACTGAATATGTGCATACTAGTTCTCAAGTGGCAGATATTCTGACTAAGGCTTTAAAGTCTACAAGTTTTTATCTTCACACGGCCAAGATGGGAGTAGTAGATATCTACTCTCTATCTTGCGGGCAGCTGTTGAAAGAAGAAGCAGAAGGAGCATCGAATAAGCAAGATGATATGGCACCGACTCATCAATCCAACCTACATCAGCAACTGTGGATGATTGTGCATAAGAAGGACCTAGAAGATGGTATACTGGACATTTGGTTTTGCTAAGCACATGCATTCTGTTATAGGATAAAATATTCTCTTTTGATATTTGTTTATTCTTCGTAACTAATTGTACTCTTTCCCTTCACGTGATGTGTATATATATTGTAATATAGATTGTAATGCATTAAGAAGAAAACTTTCAGTCATTATTCTCCTTCACATCAGATTTCTTCTATCACAAAACTTATAAATGTACCTGATCTTCTCCAAATCTCTTGGTGAATTCAGATTATCCATTGGTTTTGGTTCCAAATGAAGAGTATAATCTGGGCTAAAGTACTCATAATATTCATTGTAAGGTAATTCATTACCGGGTTCCACATCAACTGCAACGGCGGTCTGCAACAAAGAAACAAATTATACTCTCATTATATTCATTGTAAGGTAATTCATTATCGGGTTCCACATCAACTGCAACGACGGTCTGCAACAAAGAAACAAATTATACTACAGAAGATACTCTTGACATAATTATGAATGGTAAATTTGAAAGGGAGAAAAAACGTAAGAAATAGCACACAAATACAGACGTGACAAGGGCAATTCACACACAGACCTCCTAGCACCAACAGCGGGCAACATTCCGCATGGTATACCCTCCACCACCCAACACCATAAGAGGAACATTGAAAGATCTCAGGTAACGAATACAATCTGCATGGCCTTTTAACAGATGAATTGAAGCAACCTAACCTATCACTAGCCAACGAATCTGCACCATATTGAAGAACAACAACATCTGGCTGGTAGACCTCCATGACTTTTTTGATGATTGGACGAAATAAACTACGGAAGCTCTCATAATCTATTCCATCATTAAGATAAACATTAAGAGCATAGTTCTTTCCCTCATAAGCTCCAACATCTTTAATATGCCCAGATCCAGGGAAAAATTCCCCATATTTATGGAAAGACACTGTCATTACTCGGTCAATGACATAAAAAGCCTCCTCAACACCATCTCCGTGGTGAACATCAACGTCTACGTAAAGCACACGCTGTCATTAAGAAAGCAATTAGCAAAAATAGTAAATAAACCCAACTGAAAACATACTTGTATTGTAAATTATAATCATTTTAGTTGCAAGCAATTAGTATAAACCAAATAACTGAAGCACATTCTTTGAAAAATTAATCACAAGCATTCAATAATGTTAACTTTTGAAGTATCTAAAAATAAAACTCATGAAAATAAAACGATGGCTTGTCATAATACGATGGCTTGTCATAATGATGGCGTCACTCACTAAAATGATGAGCGTGTTCACTGGCCAGGAAGAAAAGACAAAATTTAAACAAAAACAAAAAACAAAACTATGTTTTGTTGTTATGGAGAACAAGGAAATCAAAAATCTGTTGGAATTAATTGATTAATTGAGTTTCATTAAATGTTGTATTTAATGAGTGGGCCACTACAATTACTTTGGGTGAATTGGAAAAGTCTCCAATATAGACCCATAAGTTTATAAACTCATTTTAAGTGTCTTATATATGGTAAGGAATCCCACATTGAAAGTTTACAAGGAAAAATACTTGTTTATATAGTGGAATGTGTGTATAAATTATAATTTAATGAGTGACCTACAACTTGGATACTTTGGCTAGCCACCACTAGAGTGGTGCTTCGCAACCACTCGCGCCACGTCCCGGTCCCAGTCCAGGACCCGACCCGCGCACGTCGTAAAGTACGCATTGGGCGCTTTAGAGGCGCACTTTGCACTTCGCACGTACGTATCGTCGCAAGGAGTTGAGGAACCTTATAGTTTTCATAAATGGATTCATGGTTCGATGACATGGCGACAAGAGGCTCAATGAGTTGGCATCCTAGGTGGCACACACATAGCAGGTTGCATTACTTCGTCCCACGTGGTAGTTGGTACAATTGGACATACGTGTGGCATCTGCAGGCTGATGACTGTTCGAAATTGGTGAATAGACATGATGAATGGACACTACATTTCATAGTTTAATCTGGGTAGTCAGATTATGAAATAGTGTGATCCAATGGCCAAGACAAATCAGACCAAGTGGTGCACTAGTTCATGAAATGTCACACACCTATTCAAGGAAACACTTCAATCCCTATAAATAGAGACCTCCAAATTCGTTTTGGATACACCAAAATTAATTACAATTCCATTGATTTCTAAATTCTCCTTTCTTCATATTCTGTTTCCAAAACTCTCTTATATATTCGTCGTTATGCCGTTCGAGTACGTTCATTCTTTGGTTCGACCGACAAGGTTGGTAGTGTGCAGTATCGACTTTGGAAGAAGCGTTGTATCTTGGGAGACAGACGTCCATAATCCCATTTGCACTTTGTTGGGGGGCGAAATATATCTTAAGGAGATTTGTTTTAGCATATCTCACTTCATCTTCTACTTTTATTTTTCTGTTATTTTATTTGTTCTTTCGTGCGGTAGTCGAATTTCCGACAACAATCTTAAGACAGATCGTTTACTTTCGTTCTTTCTTCTACACTTCTCTTATTGATTATTTTCTGTAATTGTGGTTTTACAGAAAATGACCAGTACTATTGAAAATACTACTAGTGCTGTGATTGTGCCAAATTTTGGTTCCAATCAATTTGTCATGCTGCCGACTTCACAACATGAGAAATCGAAAAAATTCAATGGCACAAATTTCAAGCGTTGGCAACAGAAGATGCTATTCTATTTGACAACATTGAACTTGGTAAAGTTTCTGCATGAAGAATGTCCCGCACAAACATCGGAGAATGCTATTGATAAAAATACTCAGCTAGCCATTGATGCATGGAAAACATGCAGATTTCTTATGCTGTAACTACATTCTCAATGGACTGGATAACACTTTATATATTGTGTATTATGACTTCAAGACGGCTAAAGAATTATGAGAATCTCTTGACAAAAAATACAAGACAGAAGATGCTGAAACAAAGAAATTCATTGTAGGTAAATTTCTGGATTATAAGATGTCTGATTCAAAGATATTAATGAGTCAGGTTCAGGAGATGCAAGTTATACTTCATGATATTGAATCTGAAGGCATGACTTTGAGTGAATCTTTCCAGATTGCTACTATGATCGAGAAACTACCTCCACTATGGAAATATTTCAAAAACTATCTTAAGCATAAACGCAAAGAGATGACGATTGAGGATTTAATTGTTTGACTTCGCATTGAAGAAGACAATTGGGCTGCAGAAAAAAGACTAATGTGCGCAACATGGAAGCAAAGGCTAACATGGTGGAAGACTCTGCGTCTAAAAACAAGAAAATGAAGTGTTCTGGCTCATCCATGGACAAAGAAAAAGTCAACAATGCAAAATGGTTCAAGGGAAACTGTTATATTTGTGGAAAGTCTGGATATCGGGTAAAAGACTGTCGAAGCAAAAAGAAGGATACACCAAAGAAGAAACCGCCCCAAGCCAATATAACCGAAGTGGATAATATTTCTGCAGATGTTGGAGACATCAACCTATCCGCTGTTGTTTCTGAAGTTAATTTGGTATCTAATGCCAAAGATTGGTAGTTGGACACAGGAGCCACTCGTCACATATGTGCTGATAAAGGTCTATTTTCTGAATATAAGACTCTAAATCATAATGAGTGCCTTTACATGGGCAATTCTACAACTTCCAAGATTGAAGGAATTGGAAAGGTTATTCTGAAATTCACATCGGGGAAGGAACTGATGCTGAATGAAGTTGTACACGTCCCAGATATTAGAAAGAATTTGATTTCATGAGTTATACTTAGTAAGAAATGATTTAAAATTGTGTTTGAATCTGATAGATTTGTACTTACTAAGGGAGACATGTATGTTGGGAAAAGTTATTTACTTGATGGTCTATTTAAGGCCAATGCTGTTGCAGTGGACAAAAAATCCACACATTTGTATCCACAAGTTATTAATAAAACTAATGATTCTGTTTACTTGCTCGACTCTCCAAATTTGTGGCATAGCAGATTATAGCATGTAAATCGTGCTTTCTTAAGAAAACTTGTATGTTTAGGTCTTATACCTAAACTTGAATCCGAAGACAAACATAAATGTGAAATTTGTGTTGAAACTAAATTTGCTAAAAAATCTTTTAACTCAATTGAAAGGAGTAGTGAACCATTATGTTTAATACATAGCAACATTTGTGATCTAAAATTTGTTCAAACTCGAGGTCGTAAAAAATATTTTATCACGTTTATTGATGATCACAGTAGGTATTGCCATGTTTATTTATTAAATAGCAAAGATGAGGCATTGAATGCGTTTGTTACTTATAAAATCGAAGTTAAAAATCAACTTGGAAAAATGATTAAGGCATTAAGATGCGATATAGGTGGTGAATATAATTCATCCATATTTAATGAATTATGTGTTTTGTTTGGTATTATTCACCAAACAACAGCCCCTTATACTCCGCAGCAAAATGGGATTGTTGAGAGGAAAAATAGAACTTTAAAAGACATGGTTAATGCTAAGCTTATAAGTTCTGGATTACCACATAACTTGTGGGGGGAAGCAGTGCTAACTGCTAATTTTATTCTGAATAGAGTTTCCCACAAGAAAACGAGTTCGATACCTTATGAAAGATGGAAAGGGAGAATGCATTTCTATAAATACTTAAAAGTGTGAGGGTGTCTAGCTAAAGTGGTTATTCCACCTCCTAAAAGGATTAAGTTAGGTCCTAAAACTATTGATTGCATTTTTATCGGATATGGAATAAATAGTAGTGCGCACAGATTTATTGTGCATAAATTTGATATAACTGACATTCATGTCAATACAATTATTGAATCCAAAGATGCTGAATTCTTTGAAGGTGTGTTCTCCAATAAAAGAGATATTGTTGAGAATACTCAAAAGAGAACACGAGATAATGCATTTGAAAACAATATATAACCTGAACCAAGAAGGAGTAAAAGAGCAAAGGTTGTTAAATCCATTGGTCTAGATTTTATATCTTTCATGATTGAGAAAGAGCCTCAAACATTTAAAGAAGCTATGACTAGTCCAGAATCTGTATTCTAAAAGGAAGCTATAAATAGCGAAATTGAATCCATTATGAGTAATAATACTTGACAATTGGTTGATCTTCCTAAGGGAACTAAACCAATAGGGTACAAATGGATCTTTAAAAAGAAGTTAAAAGCTGATGGTTCAATAGACAAATACAAGGTTCGATTGGTTGCAAAGGGACATCGTCAGAAAGAAGGAACTGATTTCTTTGACTCATATTCTCCGGTAACTAGAATTACTTCTATTCGAGTTTTAATTGCTATAGCATCCTTGTATGATTTGCAAATACATCAAATGGATGTGAAGACTGCATTCTTGAATGGTGAATTAAACGAAAAAATATATATGGAACAATCAGAAGGTTTCATAGTAAAAGGACAAGAGAACAAAGTATGCAAACTTGTTAAGTCCTTATACGGTTTGAAGCAAACTCCTAAACAATGACACGAAAAATGACCTACAACTTGGCTACCTTTGGCTAGCCAAAGGCTAACAAACTAGCCACCACTAGAGTGGTGCTTCGCACCACTTGCGCTGCGCCGCATCCCGGTCCCGGCCCACGCACGTCGTAAGTACGCATTGGGTCCTTTAGAGGCGCACTTTGCACTTCGCACGTACGTATCGTCGTGAGGAGCTGGTGAGCCTTATAGTTTTCATAAATGGATTCATGGTTCGATGACATGGCGACGGGAGACTCAAAGAGTTGGCATCCTAGGTGGCACACACGTAGCAGGTTGCGTCACTTCGTCCCGCGTGGCAGTCGGTACAGTTGGACGTACGCGTGGCATCTGCATGGCTGGTGACTGTTCGAAATTGGTGAATAAACATGATGAATGGACACTATACTTCATGGTTTAATCTGTTCATCATATTATGAAATAGTGTGATCCAATGGCCAAGACAAATCAGACCAAGTGGTGCACTAGTTCATGAAATGTCACACACCCATTCAAGGATACACTTCAATCTCTATAAATAGAAACCTCCAAATTCGTTTTGGATACACCAAAATCAATTACAATTCTATTGATTTCTAAATTCTTCTCTCTCCATATTCTGTTTCCAAAACTCTCTCATACCTTCGTCGTTATTCTATTCGAGTACGTTCATTCTTTGGTTCGAAAATGACAATGTCGGTAATATGCAGTATCGACTTTGGAAGAAGCGTTGTAACTTGGGAGACAGACGTCCATAATTTCGTTTGCACTTTGTTGGGGGTGAAATCTGTCTTAAGGAGATTTGCTTTGACATACATCGCTTCATCTTCATCTTCTACTTTTATTTTTCTGTTATTTTATTTGTTTTTTCGATTGCGTTAGTCGAATTTCCGACAACAAAATCAACATAGCTTTATCCTACATATTTTCCGTTCTTTTAGGTTTACAATTAATGATAATTCAATCACTTATCCTAATGGTGAATTGAGCAACCTTTGTTGATATCTTTAATCACTTCCGCATTTTGAGAAGCTTGTTTCATGAAATTGACTAGAAAAGGAAAAAAAACAAAAACTTTCAAAACTAAACTCCCACAAAAAAAAAAAAACCTTGAAATTTAACTGTTCTAAAATCTCTAACATGAACTGACAAAAAATTAGATAAGAAGCTTAACACCAATAACAACATTAAAATTCAAAGGTGGTCATATAAATTGAGATGAATAACACTATATAAAACAGGTGTGGATCAATTGAATGACCCATAGTTCATGTATTACCCTATGGAACTTGAGAAGCTCGAGAATTCCCAGCACTATATCATTGACATAGCGGAACCCAGAAGCCTCGCTCTTTTTGCATGGTGTAGCCCACCAACCCAATTGATAGCAATATCAGTATTAAGAAAAATAAAAGGATGGAACCTGCTGTAATTGGCAGGGAAGAAGAAGAATATTTAATTCATTCAACTTGAGAAATTACAGTGCATACTAGTCTATTTATAAGAAAAATATCTAACAAACTAACAACATAACAAACTAAAGAAAAAACTAGAAGAATCTGGAATAAGGAAGCAGAGATTGGAAGGTGCTGCTGCTGAATGTGAGCTGATGTTGCATGCTTGCAAGAGCTGGAACGTGTGAGCTGCTGGGGGCATATTCTAACACTCCCCCTCAAGATGGAACATATTTAATTGTAAGGAGAAGAGCAGAGATGCAAGAGAAGGCGTTGGAAGAGAAGCATGTGGTCGACAATTGAATATCCAGCAGAGAAGCATTCCAGATAGAGAAGAAGCAGATCAGATTCTGATCGAAAAATAACAAAATACTTCACCGGAATTAGTGAGCATCCATGGCTCTGAAACCGGGCATTTGCTGAAGGAAAACATCATCAACATTGATGAGTAAAGAAAAACTGGAAATGCAACTCGTGCAGAGACTTTCAGTAAAGCCACTAGTGCAATCCCCTGGCTTCTTGCCTCCCTCTCTGACTCCAGCAGGTTGTTGTTCACCACAATGACATGCTTGATTTGTGAATCCATTCTGAGAAGGAGGAGGTTCGGAAATAACAAAATCAGGAGCAGCTGGAATAGATTTTCAGATTTCTTCACTCCAGTCTTCAGCTTTCTTCATTGCAGACGGTATGAGCATTTTGCTCTGATACCATATTAAGAAAAATAAAAGGATAGAACCTGTTGTAATTGGCAAGGAAAAAGAAGAATATTTCATTCATTTAACTTAAGAAATTACAATGCATACTAGTCTATTTATAGAGAAAAATAGCTAACAAACTAACAACATAACAAACTAAAGAAGAAACTAGAAGAATCTGGAATAAGGAAGAAGAGACTGGAAGGTGCTGCTGCTGAATGTGAGCTGATGTTGCATGCTTGCAGAAGCTGGAACGTGTGAGCTGCTGATGGCATATTCTAACAATCAGAGTCTTGGCGATTCAGCTTGACGACGACGCCGATGGATCCACCGACAGAGGACAAGCAGAAAGGGAAAATGTTACAACCCAATTTTTAAGTAGTCAAAGTCAAAGGTGGAATGGTCAAAGTCAATCTCAATAAGGATTTAATTGGACTAAAATAGATTTTTGGGGTTAATTTTATTATTGGATATATTTGAGGGATTTAAATAGATTAGATTGGAAGTTGAAGACTTACTTATACACCATGGGAATTATAAGGACTCAAGGTGCAAAAATCTCTACAACCTTTGACATTTCAACCCTTTTTGTCTCATTTCCCTCACCTTGCACGCAGAGAGCTTCTGGGAACCGGCAGAGAGGAAGAAAGAAAGGAAATAGAGAGAAGAAAAAGGAAAGAAAGGAAGGAAAGGGAAGGAAAGGAAGAAGGAAAAAGGTAAGAATTAATTTCTTCAAACTTTGGGTTCGATTTATTCAATTATTTTCATGAGGTCGAAATTAATTATGTTGATTTCTAGGGTTTAGATGGTCCGAAAATTTCTAATGGGAGGAGAAAAGTTTGATTTCTAGCTCAAGTTTCATATTTGGTTAGCTTCCCTTTTGATTCAAGGTAAGTTATATCAATTTTTGGCAAACCCTAGAAATTCTAAATTGGGTATTTTGGAAAATTGTTGGAGAAATGATTATGTTGATATAATGCTCACTTGGAGGAATGTATTAAAGGAACAATGTGTCAAAGTTATGATGGAACTATGATTTCAAGTTTTCACTAAAGGGAAGATAGATATTTATTTTTATGGTTGTGATGGAAGTAATTTGATATATGGCAAGCTAGTAATGGAATTAGAAAGTGTAATTAGTTTCATTGGATTAAGTGATTTATGTTGGAGATTTAGTCATGTATTGAGGAAATTTAGTTTAATCACTATTGCATTCGATATTAAAGGTCTTGGTTCGTCAGTGGCTAAATTGGCTATTTATATCATATTTCAGGTGGTGACGAACAAATTGGAAACGTCTATCAGCCGATCTGGCTTGTAGCTCGTACTCAGTGAGTGGAAAAACTTACTTTTCAGAAATAAATAATTATTGAATTTATATCATATTAGGAACTTAATTATTTCCTATATTCGATTTGACAGCATGAATTCGAGAATTTAATGGATTTTATAGTTAATTCTTTTAAGGTTAAATTCAGTTCATTTAAATTATTCATATAGCATTTTATATTCAGATTACGTGTTTCAACATAATAAAAGTTATTTTAAAACCACCAGAAAGTACCCATGTGATTTTACCCCGGTCTGCACTGATGTGAATGTGTTTCCACAGTGTATGACCAGATTCAGTTATTTTACCCGCTCTGCACTGATGTGAATGTGTTTCCACAGTGTATGACCAGATTATCAGAGGTCTTTGGGACCCACTCTCGTACACATATAGGCTTTGGGCCGTGTACTAGGGTGCTTAGCCTTTGGGGCAGCTCTGCGTACGTATGACCAGATTATCAGATTTGAATGGTTTTGCCTTGTACATCGAGATTACTCTGTACATGTGCAAGGCTATTCATTGGGTACTTCTTGGTGTGACTATTAGTATATCACATTTTGTTTATTCATTTGTAGATTCACAGATTTTTGAATATCAGATGATAGTTCCTTTAAATTATAGAATTTAGCTTATTCAGATACAGAATTACGATTTTAACTTATAGAAATGACAGCTTTATACAGATTTTTGTTGACACCAGATTAACTATACTTTGCATATTTTTCAGTTGGTTATGCTGCACAAAGAGTAAGAATTTATGATATTAGCATGTTTCAGTTATAAACAGATTATCAGAATTTAGTACCTCTTAAAGCTGTAAGAAATTAAATTAGAATTTTCAATAAATATTCATTAATGGAATAGTACATGTAAATGCAAGTTAGCCACTCACTGAGTTACAAGCTCACCTCTTTTGTCATGTTTTCCTTATCAGGAGGCCGCGGAATTTGAGATACTTGGAAAGCCTGCTGCAGTCAGAGCCTGATTAACCACCATCTAGTTGCACGATTTTAATCATTTCATAGTATGTATTGTATTTTGGGGACTCATATTATAAAACTTTTGGTCTAATATTTTGTTGAGGCGCATTTAGTCGAAATGTTGTAAAACTTGATGTAATGCATTGTGGTTGCGTTGTGGGGGCATTGGTGGTTTCCACAAGGTTTGGTGTATGTGTTTTTATGAATATTTGTTGATTTTCAGGTTGGTTTTGTCCATATTTTAGGGGAAACCCTGTCAAAATTTTTATAAAAATATTATAGTCCTTGATTAGTCAATTAGTCATAAAACAGTCTATGTGGCCTTGGTGATGGGTCCAGCATCTAGCTGGAATTCATCATCGGCGCACGCCACGTCTGGGTCCACTAGGGTGACTCGAGGCGGGGTCGTGTCAGAAAAGCCCATAAAAAATGGAACAGTCCTCGCCAACATTGAACCACTTGAGGTGGCAAGCATGGGTTTGGTCGTGAAGGGTCTCAGGGGTGACGACAAGAGGAAATCAACGTACTCAGGGGAGTGAAAGCGGCGGATGTCTTCAGGGCCAGCCGAGAAAGGGCAGGTGATTTCCATCCGCAGGTAGAGCGAGTAATGAACAATCAAATTGTGGGCCATGTGGATACGGTGGGGCTTCATCGGATGGCCCTAGCCATAGTAGTAATGGCCGATCGTCGGCTCGTAGAAGTACGACACCCATCGCTTTCTTATGTCGGAACAGGATGATGGTAACGATGCACCACCCTCTGAGGCCATCTTTACGCCTTTTTTCTATGTTTTTTCAGGTGCTGATTAGCTGTGACCCACGCAAATGACAAATGAACTGAAAAACGGCAAGTGAATAAAAATAAAGTATGAGAGAGTGGTGTGTGTGTGGGCTATGTAGTGTAGAGTGCGTTGATTTTGTGTCACTGCTCACAAGACTTTCAATGTGTTATTTCTTGTAAAATGTGTCGATTCTCGAAGATGCATATGAATGTATTAATTGGAAGAGAATGAACTTCTTCAGAGAAGACGTTTTCTTGCATCATTTCATTCAAAGACGTGAACTTTTAGTAATATCTAGAGGCAAAATGCATGACCAAAATCTCTTCCATTCAGTAGAGCCAAAGTTCTAATTAAGTCACTTAGCCTTTCTTAGGATCAAACCATGGGAGCGCCTAGTGCCCAAAGGAGTAAAGCTCATTTTTCTTTCAGGGAAAGTGGCGCATAAAAAAGGTTGACCTTTCAAAAGTCCGATTCCTTCACATACAAAGTTCAAAATCAACGAGGATGGGAGTTTTAAAAAGGTCCCAACCTTTTCGATTACGTGTTATTCAATAATGTATATCAAATATAGATTACCGTACCATTTTTCACCGTGGAATCCGACCATGATTTGATTTTAAATTCAATGTGATAAATAGGATTATTCATTTCCTGAAATGTCCATCTGCAATTTTTTGTTCATACGTCTGTCATTGGAGTTTCTAATCATGTATAATTCTTTTCTTCTACTTGATACAAATTATGGTAATGAAACATGTATGAAGATGGACGATTTTAGACTTGCATTGTGTTACGAAATATGTAGAAAAAATTATATTCCTTCATCATCAATCGCACAAGAGTTATCATTGTGAAGACGTCAATTTTTGTTACGTTGTATGCATATGGATTTTTATTATCTCAGTTAATTTTTCTTAATTTTAGCGAAAATTTGCTAAGTTAAATAATTTCTGCAAATCACTGTGCAACCGGAGAAAAATTGCTCCGACTTGCTGAAATTTTCTTAAAGTCTTTGCAAAGTCATTTTTCCACAAGTCTATATTGTCAAAATATGAAGTTCTTCCTTTATTTATTAAATATATAAAATTCTAATATTTTCGTTAATGTGAAGAAGCTCATTTTTACTAATGCATTGGGTTGCTAGAATTTGATGCATTACATCACCCATGTAACAAAAAAATGTCATATGGTTTGCACGAAGTTCTTGCAAAAATTACATTACTCATGCGCTCGTCCACAAACCTAGTACAAGTTCAGGTGAAAGTGGCAACGGCGGGATAAAGCTAGTAGACGAAGCCTCGCTCTTTTTTGCATGGTGTAGCCCACCAACCCAATTGATAGCGATATCAGTAATAAGAAAAATAAAAGGATAGAACCTGTTGTAATTGGCAGGGAAGAAGAAAAATATTTCATTCATTCAACTTAAGAAATTACAATGCATACTAATCTATTTATAGAGAAAAATATCTAACAAACTAACAACATAACAAACAAAAGAAGAAACTAGAAGAATCTGGAATAAGGAAGAAGAGACTGGAAGGTGCTGCTGCTGAATGTGAGCTGATGTTGCATGCTTGCAGGAGCTGGAACGTGTGAGCTGCTGGGGGCATATTCTAACACTCCCCCTTCAAGATGGAACATCTTGAATTGTAGGGAAAAGAGCAGAGATGCAAGAGACGGCGTTGGAAAAGAAGCATGGGGTCGACAATTGAATGTCCAGCAGAGAAGCATTCCAAATAGAGAAGTAGCAGATCAGATTCTGATAGAAAAACAGCAAAAAACTTCACCGGAATTAGTGAGCATCCATGGCTCTGAAACCGGGCATTTGCTGAAGGAAAACATCATCAACATTGATAAGTACAGAAAAACTGGAAATGCAACTTGAGCAGAGACTTTCAGTAAAGCCACGAGTGCAATTTCCTGGCCTCTTGCATCCCTCTCTGACTCCAGCAGGTTGTTGTTCACCACAATGGCATGCTTGATTTGTGAATCCAATCTGAGAAGGAAGAGGCTCAGAAATTACAAAATCAGGAGCAGTTGGAACAGATTTTCAGATTTCTTCACTCCAGTCTTCAGCTTTCTTCATTGCAGACGGAAGGAGCATTTTGCTCTGATACCATATTAAGAAAAATAAAAGGATAGAACCTGTTGTAATTGGCAGGGAAGAAGAATAATATTTCATTCATTCAACTTAAGAAATTACAATGCATACTAGTCTATTTATGGAGAAAAATATCTAACAAACTAACAACGTAACAAACTAAAGAAGAAACTAGAAGAATCTGGAATAACCGAATAAGGAAGAAGAGACTGGAAGGTGCTGCTGCTGAATGTGAGCTGATGTTGCATGCTTGCAGGAGCTGGAACGTGTGAGCTGCTGATGGCATATTCTAACAATCAGCGTCCTGATGATTCAGCTTGACGGCGGCGCCGATGGATCCACTAGCAGAAAGGGAAAAGCCCATAAAAAATGGGACAGTCCTCGCCAACATTGAGCCGCTTGAGGTGGCGAGCATGGGTTTGGTCGTGGAGGGTCTCAGGGGTGACGGATGAGAGGAAATCAACGTACTCAGGGGAGTGAAAGCGGCGGATGTCTTCAGGGCCAGCTGGGAAAGGGCCGGTGATCTCCATCCATAGGTAGAGCGAGTAATGAACAATCAAATTATGGGCCATGCGGATACGATGGGGCTTCATCGGATGGCCCTGGCCATAGTAGTAATCGCCGATCATCGGCTCATAGAAGTACGACACCCGTTGCTTTCTCGCGTCGGAACCGGACGACGGTAACGATGCACCACCCTCTGAGGCCATCTTCATGCCTTTTTTTTCTCTGTATTTTTTCAGGTGCTGATTAGCTGTGACCCACACAAATGACAAATGAACTGAAAAATGGCAAGTCAATAAAAATAAAGTACTAGAAAGTGGTGTGTGTGTGGACTATGTAGTGTAGAGTGCGTTGATTTTGTGTCACTGCTCACAAGACTTTCAATGTGTTATTTCTTGTAAAATGCGTCGATTCTCGAAGATGCATGTGAATGTATTAATTGGAAGAGAATGAACTTCTTCAGAGAAGATGCTTTCTTGCAACGTTTCATTCAAAGACGTGAACTTTTAGTAATATCTAGAGGCAAAATGCATGACCAAGATCTCTTCCATTCGGTAGAGCCAAAGTTCTAATTAAGTCACTTAGCCTTTCGTAGGATCAAACCATGGGAGCATCTAGTGCCCAAAGGAGTAAAGCTCATTTTTCTTTCAGGGAAAGTGACGCATAAAAAAGATTGACCTGTCAAAAGTCCGATTCCTTCACATACAAAGTTCAAAATCAACAAGGATGGGAGTTTTAAAAAGGTCCCAACCTTTTCGATTATGTGTTATTCAATAATGCATATCAAATATAGATTACCGTATCATTTTTCACCGTGGAATCCAACCATGGTTCGAATTTTAAATTCAATGTGATAAATAGGATTATTCATTTCCTGAAATGTCCGTTTGCAATTTTTTGTTCATATCATTGGAGTTTCTAATCATGTATAATTCTTTTCTTCTACTTGATACAAATTATGGTAATGAAACATGTATGAAGATGGATGATTTTAGACGTGCATTGTGTTACGAAATATGTAGAAAAAATTATATTCCTTCATCATCAATCGCACAAGAATTGTCATTGTGGAGACGTCAATTTTTGTTACGTTGTATGCATATGGATTTTATTATCTCACTTAAATTTTCTTAATTTTTAGCGAACATTTGCTAAGTTAAATGATTTCTGCAAATCACTGTGCAACCGGAGAAAAATTGCTCCGACTTGCTGAAATTTTCTTAAAAGTCTTTGCAAAGTCATTTTTCCACAAGTCTATATTGTCAAAATATGAAGTTCTTCCTTTATTTATTAAATATATCAAATTCTAATATTTTCGTTAATGTGAAGAAGCTCATTTTTACTAATGCATTGGGTTGCTAGAATTTGATGCATTACATCACCCATGTAACAAAAAAAATGTCATATGGTTTGCACGAAGTTCTTGCAAAAATTACATTACTCATGCCTCGTCCACAAACCTAGTACAAGTTCAGGTGAAAGTGGCAACGGCGGGATAAAGCTAGTAGACGAAGTCCCTTGACCCTTGACTTGGATAATTAACATAAAACTTTTGCAATCAAGATCTAGAATGACAATCTCCAATATGGTAGGAATACACCAATGGAGGTGTGCTGCATGTGAAATATGGTTTACAACATCTTAACCTAATTCAATGAGAAAACTTCCCTATGAGTACTAATGCATAGGTAATAGTAAAGGTACAGAATTTTCTCTAAACCCCAAGTCAAAACTTTGCCTGCTTGTCTCTGCTACACCCCATATTTTCCAATGTTCATTACTCTTGTGTTCTCAATTTTCAGCAACTGACTTGGCCGTAGAAGTACAAACAGTCGTCGATCATTTTTATGGAACGTGATCTTGATGCTTCTAATTTGTAGGTAACATACATGCAAGCAGTGAGGTGGAAAGAGATCTATTTACGACAAAGTCGTTCTGAATTTTAAGGTTAACAAGCTTCGAGCCTACTTTTTAGCGTTCTTGTTTGAATTCTACACCAACCTTCGTTGTCACTAGCTAGTTGCATAATTCATTAACACCATCCTTCGTTTGGAAGGTGCATTTAAAACTTCTATTTGATGGTCAGCGTTGGATCGATCAAAGAAATCGAGGTAAAGATACTAAAACGCGAAAATTTTCAGAATTCTTATGTACACACTTCTTTGAAAAAACAAAAAAATAGGTCCTTTATAAACTAAGTGATGCAATTTCTCAATGCAACATTATTAAAGGGATACCTCTATTAAGTCGACAAATTTCTTTGAGGTTTGTCTCACAAAATTGCTAGACCCCATTGAGCAGTACTCAAGACAGGTCAAGTATTACTGTCAAAACTTGTAAATGAACAGCTCTACTTGATCCTACTACTATTGCTACAGAAATTTCAATGCCATTTGTATCAAATGGGCCGGCCCAAAGCTTCAATTACTTTCCGCTTATGGGCTTCACCTTTAATATTGTTGGCTAGTCTCTTTCTGTGGACCTTGATTACACACAGTGGGGATTTTTTAAGGCACAGTTAATTGGTTGGCAGGACGTGTCCCCACAACATTCAAAATTTCAAAATTTTATCTAGTCCTAAGAACACTCAGTATATTACAACCATTTTACTACTAATTATAATATTATAGTTGAGTGGATGGTACCGATTAGTGACTTGTCAAGTGAATTCAATATATTGCATTTTATTAACAAGGAGAATGAAAGATGCACGATTGACAAAATATACTAAAAAACTCTATCTTTGATAGACATTTCGACTACGACTCTTTTAAGTATTGCTTACTACAAAATAAAAGGTAGATTTTGATCCAAAAATGTATAGACAAAAGAAGAAATAAACATTAAAAGGGAAAAGTCATCACCAATCAAATAATTGCCTTTCTTGAAGCATTGGTTACTATCTTATTAATCATGGCCCTCAGTTGATTTAAGTCTAAAGTTTTCATAATCCATGTGTCTAATCATGGCCCTTAATTAGGTGATAGATGGTGATTAAAGTTTCATATCTATAATTGATTTGATTAATTTGACCCTTGTGCAAGTCACAATTACAACAATTTTATGTACAAATTTGATTGATTTGACTTCATGTAAATTGTTAGAATCATTAACAATAAAATTGCCTATTCATACTTATTTAAGTAGTTGTCGATCTCAAGCCAACACAGACCGTGCGCAGTTTACTTTTACCCCACCCTCGCATGACTCTCAATTTTCTTTACATGACAAATTGGACGTTATACTAACCAATTAGAATAATTTTAATTCATATTAATAATCTAATGACATATTTGGTGTATTGAACACGTATATGCATTCTGCATGTACATGTAGTAGTTTGAACACCTGAATCTTCATTACCATATCGAGGGGGCTCTACAATGTTTTTGGTCACACGATACTCCACCACTCTTTCAAACCTTTTTATTTGAAATAAGAATTGATGGTTTTCAATTTCTATATTTAATTTTGACTCAGTTTTATTTTGTCTCTTGATATTATGACCGTAAATTTGTTTTAAATACTTTTTTCAATGCTTAATTCATTGGCCCTTTGCAAAATAAATACTATTTTTATCATTTCGACTACTAATCAAAGGGAAAAAAATGTTATATAACTGGAGCAAAATTCGATTACTCTGAATGATAGAGAGACGTGATAAAGAAGACTTTTTGAGTGGACAAATTTGAAAGTTATTGTATTGCCATACAATGTCTGTAAATTCCAAGTCAAAAAGACTTTTCTACTCAAATAATCTTTTGATCTCTTTGGTCTTCAAATATGTGTCGCGTGATGGAATTATTCTATTCTCTATAAATAGAGGCTCGATAAGGCATCACATGGTGTTATTATTTCTTGCATGCATAGATGGAGATAAGAGCAGTCGTGAGCTCATTTATGTTTTTCATATGTGAAAATAATTATAGTATGTATTAGCCCAAGTGCCCAACGCCAAAAAAAAATGTTCGTCTTCCCTGGCTTCGTCCCTGCTTGTGCAGTTGCATTTTTGGGTTCGAGAACGGCTACAAGGATAAAGAATAAGTTACCCAATTTTCAAAATTTGAGTTTTCAAGAATTTCTAGCGACTCCTTAAAATGTGTGACAAGTGACAACTACAAGGCACATAGGATCCTTGCATAGTCGTATTTTGAACGGCTATCCTTCACAATCTTTAAAACATTAGTTTTTGTTACGAGTTCTTCTATTTAGCCATTTTGTTAAGATTAATACTTACTACGTTGTGGTATTCGAGTTGCGGCTTCACTCCTCATTGCCTATTCTCAATATGACGTCTTATCAAATTAGAGCATAAAGTGTACTAATGAGTCTTCTAATAAGATTAGTGCCTGCACTTACTCGAATAATGTTATTCCTCCCCACTGGGATTACAACCCGAATCTAGATGCCTCTAAATGATAGGTTAAATAAAATGTGAAATTAAATGACTTATTTAATTTCACTTATCATTTAATCCTACATTAACGCCACCTAAACCGAGGTTGTAACCTCAGTGTGGATGAATAGCGTTACTCCACTTACTCTGGACAAAGTTTTATTTTGGTGCCCACTTTTTGATCATCCTGTCATGCAAACAAAGCAATAATCGATTCCAAGCCAACACAAGTTGCAAGCTATGAGCTTCGACCAAATTTTAAGCCAACCGACCGAAAGGAGGACATTTGCAGGGCATTATGTTGTGGCGTGCATCTTATGCCTAAGTCAACCGACTGATACGCCTCGCGGTTTCACTCCCATGCTTGTCCTCCGTCCTCATCATTTTGCCTTACACCTATCTCGTTTCGTGCCAAATTTTAGGCGAACCGACCAAAAGAAGGCTTTTGCAAGCACTACGTTGCAGCATGCATCATATGCTCTGGCGAATCGACTCACACAAGTACGCAACACAGTTTCATCTTAAGAAGAAAAAAAAAACTCTCAAGGTCCCACCTTGTCTAGTCTAATAGATTTATAAATGAAATAAGATAGGTATGACTCATTTGATATGACTTTTGAAAAATTAAACGCTACGTTTGAGATTACAAAACCTATTTTTGAATATGTTTAAATTATTTTCTAGAAGCAATTTTAGAGGAAGTTTGCTTAAGATAACTTGTTCGAAAAAACTTTTTACAAGTAGAAGCCATGCTAAAAGGGGTTAATAGTAATTATATAAAAAAAGTATTTGATTATTGAAGAAAACAAGGTGTCATTGGTAACACAATGAGTACTAATTTTCATACATGTCTTGTTGGATTAGAAGGAAATGACAGAGGAGGTAAAGCAACAAGTACGCCAAGTTTCCTAGATATGATGAATTATATCTTTTTTTTCAAATTCAAGCATTATGATAAATTAGTCAAACAATAATCTACTTGAACTGCTAACGACCCTATGTCTGACTCGACATGGCTCAATAGTTCCAAAACAACTCACTTTTCAACTCAAATGGAAATCAATTAATCGAAGCAGGATTTTACTATTTTTACGCTCTTCTCTTCGTATCATTGTTGATATTACCTTTGTTTTCAAAAGATTGAGACGAAAAAAACTGTTTTTTACTTTTTAAAATTGGCGAATGACGATTAGTCGAGTAACATCAAGATATATAGCAAAGAGAAGATGAAATTCTAAGGTCAATAGGGCAATGAATATTGTTTGAAAATGACAATGGTGCATGTCACACAATGGCTTAAATTGCATGTATACATCAATGTGGTTGGAACATTTTTAACTGAATTTTATGGATCTTTCACTCTCACTTTTCCTTAGCTGCAAAAAATGTCTATTTGCAAATACACTTCAAAAAGGACATCACCATCCCCCCTTCAATGTAAACCATAAAATGTTTTGTTTTTAATTAGTAATTAATTTGAAAAACAAGAATAAAAACGTGTTTTGTCGTCGATAAATTTAAGCAAAAAGTAAACAATTAGAAATTTTTGATCGACTGCTAATCGAAGTGTTCTGGTGGGCTGCATTATCAGAGATTACGGACGAATATACACAAGGGTAGAGCCAACCCGTCGAAGTAGGGGGGGTCCTAGAATTGGAAGTTGTGGGGGCTCACGGGGGTTCGGGGGCAGCGCCCTCGAATTTTTTTTTTTTTGAAACATTATTTGTTAAAATGAGGGAAGTTAGTACTTTTTGATGGAGAAAGGAAACAAATGAACATAAATTAATGTACATTATTAACAAAAAAAATCAATAAAATATATCTTTAACCGGACTTTTACCTACCATCTTCCCAACATAAAATAATTATGACCGGATTTTCACCTAGTGTATTCCCCATGGAAAATATTTTTGATCAGACTTTTACCTAATGTCTACTCGACATGCTTTTTCTTTCGGAAATGACATCACCGATGGACTTTGGGAAATTATTGACGGAATTTTCGTTAGTGAATCTACAATTTCTAGTAGTGGTCTCACTTCCGTCATTACAACTAGTTCTATATTTAGTTGAGCATATCGAATATATCATACATTTTGGCTTCTATCTTCTAAACTTTTTTCGATAATTCTATTGTTTGTCCAATTGTAATACTAAAATGATAGAATAGATGTGATTTCAAAAATAGTAACAAGTTGATTATTTGTAAGACGAAAACGATAGACAACTAAATGTACGTAAAGGTCCACTATGAGGCCACATAGGTGGGATTTGAGGTTACAGAATTGACAAGAATCACTAATGAAAGGTCCCTACTTAATAAACATGTTTAATATTTAAAAAAAAAAAAATCTTCTGGTAATTTAAAATAACTACATGTTTTTACCGTGTCAACTCATTGTCTATATTGCTTAGCATCAGACTTTCAACTGTCGCTAAATTTAACTGTTGAACAGCGGTAAAATTTGGAAGCACTGGTAATTTTAGTTTTCATAAGGAAAAGTTTTAATTAGATTATTTTAATGGTTACAGGTATCTTAAAATACAATCCAGTCCAATGCAAAAGAAACACCAGTTTTGCTTAGAAACCACTTTATTGATTCATTCTCTCTCTCAAATGACTTGAATTCTAAGGATGATTTTCTCTACACAACTCCTTTAAATAATTTGTCACTCAAAAGGGTTGTGAGCATTAAACTTATTAACCACTTATTCAAGCTTGCTTTCACTGTTAAGTAGTTTTCAAATAGTACCACCCCACCCCACCCCACCCCTAACCAAAACTTGGATATCTCACTGTCTTCATAACAAAGAATCAACAATCCGGGTTCTTTGTGAACAAATCAATGGGGCGCCATTCTTCTTGTGTGAAGCATAATAAGCTTAAAAAAGGTATATGGTCACCAGAAGAAGATGAGAAATTGTACAATTATATAGCAAGATTCGGCATCGGCTGCTGGAGTTCTGTGCCTAAATTAACAGGTAATTTATCTTCTTCATACGTTCACTGACTCGTCGCTTTTTAGTTTTGTTAAATCCTCCAACTTCACCGTGGTTTGATTTGTGTGCGTGTGTGATATTATCCGGTTCATGCAGGATTGCAAAGGTGTGGAAAAAGTTGTAGGTTAAGATGGATAAACTACTTGAGGCCTGATCTTAAAAGAGGAATGTTTTCACAGGAAGAGGAGGATCTCATCCTCACACTACACGAAGTTCTTGGCAACAGGTTATATTCCTATTCAACAAACATGACCTCTAAAAGAGAATAGTTATCTGGATACCTTTTTTTTTTTTTCTTTTTAGCTAAACTGATGCCGACATTGAGGGATGTATTCAATTGAGACTTTTAATAATTTTTTTAGATTTAAAAAATTTAAGGATATTCAATGTAGATTTTTGGATACACTCTAAAAGCATTGATGTATTCAATTGAGACTTTTATAAACTTTTAAAAAATCTCTAAAAATCACGATGTATTCAATTAATACTTTTTAGAAATCTCTATAAGTTTTAGAGTATTCAAATTTTTATGATTTTTAGAGACTTTTATAAAAGTCTCAATGGTACTAACTTTTAAGCAGAAAGTACTAAAATAAAATCTCAAAATTTGTCTATAATTAATTACAAGATTTTGGGAGACTTTCACATATAACAAAAAAAAGAAATTAATATGCATTTTTTTTTCAATATTTCTCTCTCTCTTCTATGAACATTAAAGTAATGATTAATTTTTTTTTTATTGATTATTAGTTTCTATTATTATTTTTCTCTCTCTTATTATTTATTTATATTGTTTATGAAAGAATTAAATTGCATTCTTATAACTTTTTTTTTCTTTTTTCATTCATTTTTTTCTGAAAAATGTTTATTTTTAATTAAATTATAAAATTTGATATACACTAATATATAATTAAATTTAAATACATATTTTTTATTTATTTTTTAAAGGTATATTATATTAATAATGTTTAATATTAAATTTATTTTTTACATATATATGGTGTGTTTGAGCCACATTATTTTGGGAGAATGTATTCTTGAATAGTAGATTGATAGAGAATGTGTGGTTGAAAAAAGAAGGAAAAATTATTGATGTGATGTAAAATATTATTTTATTAAAGAATGTGTGATTGAAAATGAGTAGAAGAATGAGAATGAAAATTTAATGTATACCAAATAGAGATATAATTATTATATATTTAATAAGGTCTTAAATTTTTATTCTTTTTAAAATATTTTTTTATTATATAGGGGAATGGTGAGAGGCATCACCTCGTATATGATAATTTCATAATATTGTCCTAAATCCACATAAATTGTATTTCAAATGAAAGTCTTCAAAAAAATTTTGAATTTTACAAAAGTCTCTAAAAGTTTTAAAATGAAAGTTTATAAACGTCTACAAAAGATTTCCACTAATTCCACGCACATCTCTAAAAAATTCATGAAATTCACATAAGTCATTACTTAAAAGAAGTCCATCATAGTTTTCAAAAGTCCCAATTGAATACACACCCCTAAATGTTCTCTCGACCATGAACTAATTAGGGGTATATTCGGTATTCTATACACGTATTAAGTTGCCCTAATGATTTTAGTAGCCCAGGTTGCCCCATTGATTTTCTTGTTTGTATTACTCTCTTATGTAGTGGAAATGCTTCATAAGTGGACGTTTGATATGTAGACGGTGTTTAAGGATAAATTATACATTGAATAAATATGATAATATTGACTGGCATATAAGAGTTTGTGCTACTCCTATTAACAATGTTGACATTTTAAGATAAAATCTCAAGTCTTAACATTGAATAAAAATGAAAACATAGACTGACTTTTGGATTACTTCTCTTAATAATGTTGACATTTTAAAAATGGAATTCCAAGTCTTAACGGTATGGAAACTATGATAAGCAAAAAAAGTTTAATTCCATTACTATCGAGCAATGTCTACTTGATTTGATCAAACATCCCATAAAGTTTCCGTTTCCGGTCATTTTGATAAGGTTTGCCTAAAAATGGTAGGTGGGCTCAAATTGCAGCACAATTACCAGGAAGAACAGACAATGATATCAAAAACTTTTGGAATTCTTATCTGAAAAAGAAGTTGATAAAGCAAGGACTTGATCCCAACACTCACAAGCCAATGAACAAAACTGAAGAGAATTGTACAGAAAAATGTCCACTACAGATACTAGAGCCTGATGGGATTCCGTATTCATCAATATCAGATGCAATGAGACAAATATTTGAAGAACAAACTGAAATTTCAAGGGAGAATTTTGTAAACAAACAAGTCTATGAATATGATCCCCTATTCTTATCAGAGTTTCAAGCAAAAGTAGATCCTAATGGATACCATTCAAATTTTCTGATCACACCATATGATCAGAATCAGATGGAGGGAAATCCAAATCAGAATCAGGGTTCAGGTTGTGATTCATTGCCTTGCTTACTGAATTTTGATCATGGAAACATTATGGATACAGGTTTTTCCTACAGTACTTCAACTTCAAGAATAAATTCATTCCCGATGAATAAAGCAATCGAAAGTTCAAGTAGCAGTTCACATATGAACAACCATGCTGGATTTGATCAAATGAACAATCTGATTGAAAATGCAGCTGCATATTCATGGGATGCTGAGAGTAAATTGGATTCAATAATTCAGTCTCAGTATAGTGGGATTAAATCAGAAGAAATAAATCCGAAGTCTATGACAAGAAGGTGAATCGAGGAGATTTAAGTATTCATCGTCCCGACACTCTTTCATCAAAATATACACTGTAAAGTGAATTTCAATTTCAGTTCAGTGAGATTAAAACTGAAGAAATAAGGCTACGGCCGTGGCAAGAAGGTGAGTCGAGCAGATTTAAGTAAATATCCAATTTTATCCCGACACTTTTTCACATCAAAATATACATTTCAAGGTTGTTTTTAACCCCCAAATATACATAGCAATTGCACAAACATATGTTGATAATGTAAGGAGTTTCTATTGGAAGCTTTCTTGTAAGAATATTGTTGATTCTGTTTTTTATTTTTAAAGTAATGAGTTGATGACAAAAAAGTTTTAATCAAATTAGCATCTAACACGTGTTTAATATTTTTTACTTTATGGTGGGTGCAGAGCTGAGGCTACGGTCGTCGCTTAAGGCCCCATATTTTGACAAAGGCCAGAATTTTTGGAATTTAGGGTCCGTTTGATTCCAAATGTACAAAATAGATGAAAAGAAAATGTTTTAAAGGGAATTAAATTGTTTAGAAATTATTTTACTGGAAATTGTAATTAATTGCGTTTGATTTGTATAGTTTTCCATCTGAAAAATATTGAAAGTTTGGTATTCGTTTGACTTCGTTTTTCATGAAAATTATCCATTAAAGTGATGATTTTTTTCTACCATTAGATCTAAAATTTGTTTCACTTGCCAAAATTCTTTTTTAAAAAATAATCATACCAAATATCATTCGTTTGGTTTTGTTTTGCATGGAATTTGTCAATAAAAGTGATAAAAAATTTTACCTTGTATCTAAAATTTTTCCCAATTGCTAAATAAAAAAAAAATGGAAAATGAATTATCACACAAACCAAAGGAAAACCAATTCCTTGAAAATATAGAAAAGTGGCTCGCGAGAGAGTAAACAGGAAAACATTTTCCTTGTAAAATCTTGGCTATCAAACAGCCATTATTTTCCATTTTCCCTGAAAAATTAAACATTTCAAACGATGCTAATATGTAATAAAAACTGACCAACAATTTTTTTTTCTTTTTAGGCAAAAATAACAATAAAAACAATAATTTAACACTGAAAATGGAGATTTTTGTGAATGGATAATCCTTGTTCGAAAGTGATTATTTGAAAAAAAAAATAAAATTTCTTTCCACATATTTCCAACCATACATTTTCAAAAAAATTATCTTTTACCTTTCTCCGTAATTTTGAACCATAAACATTTCAACAAAAAGTTATTTTTCAAATGCTCACTTTTACATAAGCACTTAGTTCACTTGTATATCTTCATCGTTGGATAAAATAATAAAGACCTTTAGAAAATTTTGTCTATAATCAATTAAAATTGAAAAATAATTTATTAATGAATGAATTTTCTAGTAGTAATATTTAAAAATAAAGCAATATGACAAGTTAAATTTGCCAACCGAGATTGCGTCAATAAACATAAGGAATACTGAAAATAATAAGAAAAAAAGGTAAATAAAGAAATATTTCTTCGTTGAGTAATCAACGACCGAAGAACTATCGGTGATCATCGGGGACAACAATGTTGTTCAGAATAAATACTTCTTTGTCAATAAAAGAGCAGTCAGTGATTATCGACGATATTACGAACAACAGTGCCATTGTAGTTGTTGACAGACATATGTGCATGGTGATTATTGTTGCTATTGATAATTCTGTCTAAATCAACGACTAATGACCTCTTTTTTTTTTTTTTTTTTTTTTTTTTATACATTTGTATTTATTTTTTTCCTTTCTTTAACTTGGTCACTATGAAAATGCATTATCCATCACACTTAGAGAATAAGTGGTTAATTATCAACACTTGCAAGAATTTAAAGGGGCACAATCCAAGGTAATGGGATGGAGTAGTTTACAAGTTCTCATTATCGACATGGTTGTTTGTTGTTTTATAGTATTTTATGGGTTTTAAGGGTCAAATCTCATAGTGATAGAGATAAGATAAAAAGGAACATTTGGAATCTAAATAATTAGTTAGGCTTATCAGAGGGCCATTAGAGGAAAAAACCCATGTGCCCTACGAGTCGAAATGATAAATGAGATTATTTACAAATAAACATAATTATATAGACAATTCGACGTTTTTTTAATGAATGTACCATCAAAGTCTAGGCGGAGCTTTTAGGCTTCCATTTCAATCCGATGAGGGTAATGAAATAAGAGTTCAATATACCTAAGGGTCCGTTTGATAGGTAGGAAAAAAGGTGGAAAAGGAAAATATTTTCTAACTTTTGTCAATTAAGGGTGTTTGATAGCGTTTCTTTTCTTGGCAAAATGTTTTCCACTTTTTTCTAGGTACAATCATTTGATGCACAAAAACTTGATAGGTGGGAAAACATTTTTCACTTTTTTTTTTAAGCAATGACAACCAATTCTATCAATTATTGTAAAAAGAACTTTCATTTTTGTTGACAATTTCTATGTAAAACAAAGTCAAGCTGCCTTTATAACGACCAAATACCTAGAAGCGTCGATACTGAGGCATCAAGTCTATCGGTCTTTTAGGATGTATCAGTTACATGTATCACTGTATCACACAATCACCAATGGGTCAACTATTTGACAGAGAGAGAACTAGAACGTACACAAGTTTATTCGACGAAACTAATAAAGATCTAGGAGAGACAGTAAAGAAGATCAAATCAAGTGCAAACGCGCTTAGGTTCAATCAATAAGCTTAACGAAAAAGTTCTGCAGCAGAATACTAATAACAAGATTTCACTTTTCTACCCGATAGGAATGGTCCTTTGTGTCTATATCTTCAGATCTTCGCCATTAAACCAACTGAAGTTGGTTTTGCTACGCCACTGTCTTTTACATCGTTCTCTTTGGTATCTATCTCACAGGCATTAGGCGGGACATCCACTGCAGGCGAGCAGTTGAAGAATCCATGGGGCTACACCCGAAAGGAACAATGTTATTAAGAAGCTCGTAAATGAAATGGTATACTAGTAAAGATGACCATGAAGATACCAACACAAAGCAGAAATTTAGATCTCTCAAGTTTTTTGCACCAATATTTCTCATCGGAGAAGGGATAGTTCTGAAGGATTTCATTCATTGGGAAAGTTGTTCAAACATACTAAGGACATTGTGTACAGTTAACATGCATAAGAGAAAACACACAAGCTCACAGAAACACAAACATAAAAGCAAGCACAGATTTGAAAATTATATGCAGATGCCAAAACAATGTGATAAATGCAAGAGTAGTCGACTGTTTGCATCTACTTTTTCACCCAAGTAGGTTTTCGAGGTAAAGAGGATAGAAAAAAAAAGGAAATCATAACTTTCGTGTTCGATTTCACTTTGCAAAACCTCTATATGGAAACTTGACTGCTGATAACTGAGGGCAACAGACCAGAAATTTCTCAAGTCACCAAAAGAAGCAAATACTGCAACTGACTGAGAGACGTTTTGATAACTAACCTGAAGCATAAAACCAATGTGTTCCACTGGCATAACAGGCCAGTCTTCCAATCGAGGAACATGAGTAATTCCAAAAACATACCTACAATTAGCTGAATAAGTCAAAACGAGTAGGAAATCTTGAACATCTGCACTAGAAAAAGCATATTATACTAATTTAATATGCGAGTTCAATAGACAGTAATATCTTCGCATATTGTGAAGCAGGATGACACATATCTGTGATGGTTGAGTTGCTACAAGGAAATGTGATCTTCAAATTTAATTACTTCTCCAGTTACTCAAAAAAAAAAAAGTACTTTTGTTCAGAAACTTATCATGTAGGAGAACAATATGTATTATGCGTAGAGAGAAATAGAATACAAACCAAAGAACAATATCGTTTTCTTCCAGAGAACGATTCTTCTTCACCCAAGAAGCCAACCCCTCTCCAACACGTGGATTCTGGTTAGGAAACTCCCCTCCAGGAAAATCCTCCCCACGTGCATAGGGTGTCACCCAAAGGTTATGCTTCAAAAATGCAGCTCTTCTCATAAACTTAGCCTCTGGACCAGCCAATGGCAAACAGTTTGAACCAGGTACCAATTTGTAGCCTGTCAGTTGGCCACTCCTATTGACAGTTCTCGTGTTCCGGACCTAAACAGTTGATGGTACAAAGTTAAATTCATAATCAACATGATGGTTTTAGATTCTAAAATGAAAAAGGTAACGGGAATTTAGGAATGTTTTGCTAGCCCGTCCAAAATAAAACCAGCCTAAAGCTGGTCTAAGCACAAATAATCAAGCCTCTCATAGAAGACAAATTCCAAGCCTTGTTCAGGAAAAGTGAAATAAGGGACTCGTCCAATCTTTTAAAAGACTAGCAAAGAATCAGAACAGAATGTTCACAGTCAAAGAATGGTTTTTAGCAAAGCAAAATGATTAACATATCCGGTACCAGGAAAAAAGGTGATCTTCTTTCTAATAAAGGCACTCCAGTATCAAAACTTAAAATTACATTCCCACTACAGTAAAGAATGTGTAATAAAAAATTATGAAACAATCCAATCTAAGAGCGTGTAAGAATGCTTACAATCCAATGGCGAGCTGATGAAGGATCACAATCACGCATGGCTTCTAGTTCAGATCTAAGTAAAGTTTCCTCTGCATAGAATGCATTACTGTGAACATTATCCTTTCCAGGTTCTTCAACTCTCACATTCACTTCAACAACCTAAGAGAGAGAAAACAACAATAGCCAAAAGAAAATGACAAAATATGCTATGTGAAATTGCACCAGAGCATCTCATGTTATATTAATTGGGACATGACAATCAAAATTAAGTCATAAGCACACGTTCAATCCAGGAAAGTATAGTGTTAATTTTAGGCGTATAAACACCAAATAATTAAGATGGTTTCTGTGTATTAGTGTTATTTAGTGCAAAGGAAATGTATGGGAACATTGCTAACTTCAGACCACATACCTGATTGTTTGCTTCTCCAGGCTTAGAGTCAACTGTCATGTCCATACGAGCAACAAAAAAGTGCTGATGAACTGGAGCATATAATCCTGGGGCAATTGTGGTGCCGTATTTTCGAGATTCTCCGGGTTGCAGAGCTCCTAAACTGAGAATTCCAGTAAGTTTAACTTCAGCTTCAATTTTCCCATCCTGCACCCAAGGTGAAACGATCATCTTTCATCGTAGGATAATAAAATATGACGACTTTAATTGGGGACGATGATCAACAATTCACGAAAGATGTTGATAAAAGAACAAAGATGGTGTCATACAGAATAAATACGTGGAAAGAACCCATTTTAATAAATTGTGGATGCTATCATAGTGAAAAGCATGTCTCTACCAAATAAAAGAAACTAGAAATATATGTTCATCAAGAACATTTGAAATCAGAACACCGTGGTGAAATGTTATCATGTGGATTCCTGTCATGAAGTTATGTGATTGATATATGATAGGAATGTAAAATACATATTTTTCTCTCCTTATTTTATGCGCTCGTACGATTATTTTGTGCCAAAATATACTTATTAATCTCATATTTTGATTTAGGTGGCAATTTAATGGAGATTGTGTAATTTGGAAGAAATATGTGAAAAGGGACCAAAGTAAGTGGAAATGAAAGTTCAAGGACTAACGTGCAAATACACAAAAGTTGTGTCGAATCAAACGATGAAGATTTGAAGTACTAGAAGTCAATTGGTTGAAAGAAGACGTCAAAAGGATGAAATATCGTCAAAATACGATCACACGTCAATTTCCAATCGAAAAATTATGCACCGATTTTTCAGTCTCATATTGAGACCCATTTTTGACATGGCAAACAATTGAATTGGAAGATGATGTCCAAAACAAAGTCGTAGCCCTTTGAGTTAACTTTCCAACGCATCTTGAATCATCTCAATTGGACATCGGTAGTGGAAGATATGACCAAAATACTGAAAGTAATTAGGTGGAAATTATTTAAAACTATGCGGTCGCATAACTTTAATTCCGTGCGGCCGAAAGAGGCGTTTTAGCGAACTTCAGGATCCATTTTCAATGTTCTATGCGACCGCATGACTTACTACCATACAGTCGCATGGTTCATTCCCAACACGAATTTTTTGGTTTCCTAATTCCAATTAAATACTAATGGAAACAAATCTCTCTATACTTTATAAACCATAGAAGACGTCCAGAACGACGAAGAACGCCTACTAACTATTTTTCTCTCTTTTGTTCTTAAATTTTTCATGTGTAACTAATTCTTGGTGCTTGATCGAAGGAAATCGAAGCCTTGGAAACATTATAATTGTGATGTTCATCTAGTTTCATTGTTTAATCTATAGTTTTAGTATTGAATGTTCTTCTACGCGTAATTATATGGTTGCCATGCTTGATTGCTAAAAAGGCCTATTAGTTTCCCATGTATTGCAATCTATAGTTAAGCCCCCATTTGGTGTACATTATTTTTAAAAGAATGCATTTTTTTGGTTGATATGATGGGGAATATGTGGTTGAAAAAGAAGGAAAAGTTGATGTGATGGAAAATATTATTTTATTGAAAAATGTGTGGTTGAAAATGAGTGAAAAAATGAGAATGAAAAAAATAAGGTGGATCAAACAAGGGCTAAGTTAAATTTCAAATTCGTAATTATTTGATTCCTTTAACTTGTGAAGTACTAGAATTTGATAATTTTCTGCGGTAGATGTCATTGAATCTTAAGAAGAATGTTTAAATAAATTGAATGCAACCGCTAATGTTTGTGTTATCTAGTTCATCGATTTCTCTATTGTGTAAAGCTGTTATTAAATTGAATCTTGAGCGCTGGTCTGGGGTTATTTAATAATTGAGGTTAATTAGAACGCTGATTTTTAACTAATTAAAATTAAGGAGAAATAAGAATTAATTATAACGGTAAATATTGAAAATGTGGATTGATTTTCTTTGTGGATCGATGATTGGTCATAAATCTCCAATGGTCGAAATTGACTTAGATCAAGGTTCATTTTATTGATTTAATACAACTCGTTAATTTACATTACTATTGGTTATAAGATTGATTTCATTATAAACAAAACCCCCTCAATCATTATACGGAGCATAAAATATTGAATTACATGCTCTTCGTGGGATCGACCCTTAATTCCACTACTACATTAGTTTAGAGGTTAAGGTATTACGTTTGGGTGCCTGCGACAGCACACACCAGTATATTATATGGAAGACTTTCCAAATTGTATATGTAATTAGAGTTTTAGATTCTCTAATCTACGTCATTATGAGCAAATGATTTTGCGATTTTCTAAACAACACCATCAGAAAATATGGATTCATGACATTTTACATTATTTTGCAACTAATAATCAAGCCAAGAAACAATGGCTATGCAATCAGCAAGAAATTTGGTCACTCCATCAATGGCCTTCCAGTCCCAAAATAAAATAAAAATAAAAATAAAACTTGCCAAAAAATAGTCCTAAATAAATGCTCGCGTAAAACTGAAGGGGGTTGAAGAATACTTGAAGCCCTATAATCTCTCTCTCTCTTTCTTTTTCTCCTTGTGTTATCCTTTTGGCAAGGAGGGTATCACTAAATATCTGACTAAGCATTGGTAATATGTTTCAGTCAAATGCAAACTTGTAGATAGGTTCATGCATGTGAACGAATCATAGAATAGAAATCACCATATCCCCATCACACATTTTCAGCTGCCTTAGTTGAAAATATGATAGAAGTGAAATCCCACCATTGAATGTATTCCTCTTACCTGATAAAAGTGCCAGTAGAATCCATATTCATAATTAGCAACTGTGCAGATAAAAGAAACAGTGAGCCGCCTCGACCTTCGAACTTCTGCATGGCCAGTTCTCCAATCTTGATGCTTCCATAGGACTCCATGATCTTCTTCGTGCAAACACACACAGTTTTCAATTGTTTCAACTCCTCCAGTAAAATTTGTAAAATGAGCATCGAAGTACTTTATATATCCCAAACAATCACATCCCTGAAATAGACTTGTCTTAAATATATTTTCGTTACATTGAAAGATGAATATGCTTTCTATTTAAACAGGAAAAATTAACCAAAGTTTGGAAGTAGGCAAACCTTTTTAAGAGAATGAGCATTCTTCCCAAGACCATCTTCCCCAGCATCAAATGCATTCTTCCTGTAATGCGGATCATTGGGATCTCCATAGGGTACAACCATCTCTACAACACTCAACCTATGGGCTATAGGTCTTCGACCCCGACTACCATCTATATAGGCAACAGAGTGAATAACCAAACCCTCTCTCGGGGTGAAACCAACCCGAAAATTCCACTGCCAACAAACAGTTCAAAAGTAAATCTTTCTAATTTATGTTCTGAGAATGAAAGAATAAGAATGTCTAAAATAAATACCTTTTGCCACTCTACATAATGTCCTCTAACTCGAAAGCTTGGACCCTCAGGCTGAACAATTTGCAGGGGTTTCACATCACTTCTATCAACCCCTCCTCTTGTTTCACCAGAGGTATAGTTCCTCAAGGGATCAGCTGGAGGTAAGGGGACAAGTTTACGATCTTCAAACTCAATCACAACCATATTTTGCATATCAACAAGTACATGAATTCCTTCAACTGGTCGTGCATAACCATTTTCTAGAGGACAGTCACTCTCTGTTCTGCAAAATATAAGTGGTTTTGCAAGTCTGCGACTTGGAGCATCAGCCTCACTGTGATAACCGACACACCTGTAGGATGGTATCCAACCAAAGTAAGACTGTTAAAAAATTGAAATGTTAACAGGATTAATCCCATATCGCATTATTATGAATAAAAATCTAACCAAGGGTCAACCATGACTAAATCCATATCTTCAATACCCCTCTTCTTCATTGCATCTCTAAATGGAGGGTAATCTTTAACAACAGCTTCACATTCAGCATATTCTGCAGCATCCTACAATACGGAAAAGGAAAAGAGGATTAGAGAACATTATCACCAATTATGTAATACTGAATCCAAGAACCAGAATACAATCGTAAAAAAGTGAAATCACAGGGATTTGGTTTATATCATTCCACACTAAGAAAAGGGGAAAACATTTCACATCCAACCAAGGATCCTAACCCATACACTAACTAAATCTCGAAAACATAATTCAGAGTTCCTTGCGGATGGGTGTTTGAGTTAAACAGTTAAAAGAGATGCATTTTTCGATGGCAGTTGAACCTGTGGAAAGTCACACCAGTTGTGAACATAGTTCATCACAAGTTACCATAAAGAGTTACTACCACATATTTATGATTGGTCAGAACAATGGATATCATTTTAGTTTTAGCAGACATCTCCCTCTTTCTTACCTGGAGGAGCACAAGAAAACACAAATTAACAAGAATTATTTCCCTTTGCTTTGTGTCTATCAGCACCTATTTACAAAATAGACCAATGACCTCTCTGTCCACACACGTGACCATTAATTCCCATTCAACCCCATTAACCACAAATGTGTCACATACAACACAGTTGTACAGTTTTTCCGTACATAAGCATGAGTTATGACCACATTCAAATGATGATAGGTAAACCGCATTGACTCGAAACTAACAAAAATCATTTGTGAAGTGACTAGCTTCACGAAAATAGTGTCGCTGTCCTTTTTCTCAAAATAAACAGAGTACCTTCCAAGTGAAAAAACCATCAACTTTCTGCACTGCTGGACCGACCTTCCACCTATTCCAAATTAGTATACACGATGCATTGAACACATGCTAACCATTCCCAATTTTATGTTGGGGATCATGTGAGCAATTTGATTTCTACTTCTTCACAAGTAGCAACTGGCAAGGAGTGTCAACCATCAACAAGAATATACACATAAAATTTCATACTAATTTGTTCTGCAGCCCCTTAACTCAAAAATTGCCATTATTTAACAAGATGTAGAATACCGAGATACATGATTTAACAGTCACCTCTTAATAACCAGTGTAACAAAAACAACGAAATTCATTGATTATATTTTTTCTTTAGTACAAATAATGAAACCTTATAACTAAGAACTCTAAGAAAATATTTGCTCGAAGCCAAAACAAGCATGTGGAATAAAGGCATACCATAGGTGGCTGTACATCTGGGACCAGTGTGGATGAAATGACTTTTCCCCTATGGTGTCCACCTCGAGTTGTTGCGTGTACTTGAGTCAGCTCAACTATCCAGAGACTTGTCTCATTTGACTTTTTATTATACACAACTAGTCTTGCTCGCCTTGGTGGTAGCTTACTAGGAATTGTTGGTCCTCCTTTGGTTCTAGGCAATAATGATGGTTGGAAAGGGGGGAAGAAATAGGCATCTGCCAGTGCAACTACATGTTTCTCTGGTTCCAATAGAACCACTTCAACAAATCGCATGCTATCTCTAACCTGAAACAAGAGGAAAATATCAGGATTTTTGGAAATAAGTGTCTGATCACTCAAATATAATCACTGAAGCATGGGAGAAAGAATTGAAGGGCAGTAATAAACCTCAGGGGTGGCACCAGCTGCTCTGACAGTTGCCACAGCTACAGATATTTCAGCAGCAGATAAAGGATCCAAAGGATGGCTAGTTTGAGCCCTTGTCATGATCTGGATCCCTAAGAAACAAAAGCTTAAATTAATCAGCTGAAATAGAACTGAGTGCCAACAACTTGACAAAGCTAAACATCCATCCAACCAGTACAAATTAAACACAAAGCAAAATACGCGAAGTTCACGTGCTTCATGGAGGTGACTACCTAGACATTACACATGGATGCAAACATTCAAAGATGTAACTATGAAGCAAGTACAAGAAGGGAATTTACATAAACAAGATGTGTTAGAATGAAATATGTACTCATGCTGATATTTGCATGTGGACCTGTTCCAGAGTTAAAACAAACATTAAATCAAACAGTGTTCTCCGTAGGAACAAGAGCAACCAAACATTGTTAAGAAACAGGCAATCGACTACACGCACAATTACAAAATGTGCCATTGTATTCCACTCACTAAAAATGAATCCACAACAGAAACCACAAGATGCCAAAACATACTCCCAATTTCTTTCCTGGTGGAAGGGGCCGCTAATAAGAAATCAATAACACATTACTCATAGTTTTAAGTAGTAGAGGATGAACAAATTGCTTCCTGTAGTTCTCCAATGCAGACTGTTTTTAGACAAAATGATTCATTAATATTTACTACAACACCGTTGAAAAGCCGGGGAGCAACACAATTGCTAATAAAGCTAATGTCAACACCCTGATTATTATAAGTGGGTAGTAATTCTTTATTTTTCCTTCACCAGTTAAGGTGGTGTGAGACAAAGTACATATTATTATTACACTACTGGAGTTCCAAGGAAGAGTCACACTTTCAAGATGCAGATCTTTCTTATGATCATTTACGTTTTCAAAATTATAAGTGGAGAAAAGTTGTATATTTTAATATATAGTCATAAAACATATTGATTACTAGAAAATGAAAGTTTGGATAAGTTCTCAAGGGGATAGGACCTAAACAAAAACAAAAGTTGCTACACCTCTGATTAAGAAATTAAACTACTCATAATCACAAGAACAAGGAAAAATGTAAAATATATATACATACATACACACATATATATACACACACACACACCTTTAGCAGCGGCATTGGATGAAGGCTCGGGTCGGATCAAGGGAACCACAGAAGAATCTTTCTTTCTCTGCTGATCTTCACCGCTCCAATCAGGGGCAGCAGCAGAAGCTGCCTCACGGCGGATGATGGCTTCGCCGGCGTCTCCTCCTGGAACCCAACTCTCAGTATTAGGAGAAGGCGTCGTTTTTTCCGCAATTGTGGCCATTGTAACTGGTTCGCAAGCTCACCCAATCCACCGTAGTAAAGCCTGTGGCAATTTACTGACATACAGCAACCACTTTGCTGTTCACCACAGCACCGGCACTCCACTATCTATAGATACAAATGAGTGTATTTATAGTGGCTTGATTTATAATAGTGAAGTGATTTTTTTACCGAAAAATGAATGATATGGATTCGCTCCGATCAAAAATGGATCTCTATTTTCACTATACCCATACATTCAGATGTAGAGAGAGAAGGGAATATGTTTTAGAGAGAGATGGAGAAATATTGCCCTGCTTTCAAAATATATTTTTCCTCAACTCATTTTCAATTCCACATGTTTTAATAAAATAATTTTTTTTTTCTTTCACATTAATAACGTTTCATTGCTTTTAATCACATACTTTCCATCATATCACTATTTAAAATACATTATTCTCAATAATATCCATCAAACACATGTATGCGAGCGTAAAGGAAAATTGCTTATTGCACTTAGAATTGTGCTACACGAATGCTTCGGTTGACACCTTGGATAACCGAACACACACATCTCGAGAGTCGAGCATTATTTTATTCATGCGGAACCCACGCACAATGTGAGGGTCGACTATCTGATGTATCAACCATTTTCGAGTAAAGTGACATTACTCTTGCACTTACATACTTATAAAGGCATAATTGTCTTTTTACGTCCTTTATGAAGAACCTTCTGGACTACAATTAAAAATAATAATAATTTAATTTTAATTAAAAAATTTATTTTATATAAAGTATAGTAAACTTGTCTCCAATTGAGATTTTAATTAATATCTTGGAGCCTTCAATTGAGTTTTTAATGAATTTCATTGAAATTCTTTAAAATCTATGTATCGTCGATAATTTATGGATTTATAAGGATTTTATTAATAAATAGATTTTAAAATATTTGGATAAATTTCAAGTTTAAAAATAAATATAACAAATTCTCATGAAATTTTACCATTTTTAATGAGATTTTTATGAAAATTTATTCAAATTCACGAAATTTATTAGAATTAATATTTGTTTAAAAATTCATCAAAATCTCAAATGATGACACCCTGATTCTTTATGAATTTTGTGAATATTTATCCAAATTCATTAAAATTTATAATTTTTTAAAATCCATCAAAATCTCAGTTGACTACATTCTCTTTAATCATGTATTACACTTTTTTTTCTCCTCAATCTCACTATCAATTAATTATTATCTCAATAAAATAATTTTACAATTAAATCAATAATTTTTTCATACTTTTGAACCACACATTTTGCACAAAAAATCTACATCAATCATACCGTAAGTGTAAGTGACTTTCTTCTCTTAAAAACTAGTCAAATCCAAACAAACTTAATTAAATAAATTTTAGCCTAATCAAAACCGGCACGACTAAAACAAGATTGAACCTTGAATTGTTCAAATTTGACCTCATAGGTTGTCAAGACATGGTTGGAGAGTTGTGTTGGATTGTCGAAGGGGTGAAGAGTTGCGTATAAAAGGACTATGATACAATAAAACGAATTTTGATAGATGTGACATCACAAATTACCAGCGTATTTGAAAAATGTATATGTTATATTAAGAGATATCGTGTAGTATCAAATATCGATTACAAATTAAGAAAATATAATTATCTACCAAACAAAAGTTTACTTGAGTGAATAATACAAGACATTGGAATTAAATGATTACAAATTTAATTATTACCTAAAACTTGAGTCCAAAGTGTGTGTGATTCTTCCACTTTGAGCAAAAAAATGAAAATATTATTTTACCTCAGTTAGGGATTTTCATAATTTCTAATTTATTTATTTTGTTATTAGGGAATCAGATCTGAATAAATAGTGCATTTGTGTTAATTTCTTAGAATTGTAACACAATTAAATTTGTAATTACCAAATTTTATGTGCTTTAAGGAAGTTAATAAATGTCTTCACCAACTCTTAAATCCCAATTAACTTTTTATAAATATTATAATATTGATTTATTAGCGATGACAAAAAATTTCGTCTCTGTCACGCCTACGTTGCCTTGTCCCTAATAGTATGCAACGGGATGAGAACATGGCTCCTGATCGAATTTCTAGAATCAATCCTGATTTTTTTTAAAAAGTTTTTTATTTTTATTTTTTTAGTTTAAATAATATCAAAATAAAAATAAATAAATAGTTAAATAGGGACGAAAAATTGGAATTTTTTTTCCGGCCGACTGTCGACATCACTGACCCTTAGTTGATTATACGTTCCTTATCATACCAGAAATATTTAATTATTCAACTGATAAGTCAATTATTAGCTTTGATAAGATGGTGTGATTAACCAATTTGATTAATATCTATATGTACAAATTCTAAAAATGTTTAGCACTAGCCGACAAGTAATTGGTGATTGGGACACAATTTCACGAAAAAAAAGTAATTGACGAGTCGCTAGCAGCTCATCTCACCAAGAATGAGTCGATGAGATAAGATGAATCCGAATCTAGTGAAGTGAACGATTTGACTCGTTCGATGAATTGAGCAGAGTGGACAAATCAAACAATTTCGTTCGCACAATTTATCATTAGTAATAAATTTTGTTGTTACCACATATTATAATAATTATGCTACACAAACAGGTTAAATGATATGTTTAAAAAGAGAGGGAGACACACGTCGATACATAATTGAACAATTTGAAAAAAAAAAAATCCAAACATACATTGTCGACTCAACAACCTATTTGTTTTTTGGATTATTCTACTTCACCCGAATGGATTACCGAATTTTTTACCGAATCGCCACATGGCGGCCCCCTATTGGGGGGGTGCCTGGGTCCACAGGCGCCCCCCAATAGGCGGCCGCCATGTGGTGATTCGGTAAAAAATTCGGGTAGTATAGCAAGTTCCTTGTTTTTTTATCTGTCTTTCAGCCTGATTTAGTGGCAGTATTCATATTATAATTCTTCACAAGTACCAATTGCAAGAGGATGTTTTGTACTTTGTATTATATGATTACTTTTGGACGCATTTAACCATCCGCTGATGGTTATTTGTAAGATTATTTAAAATTTGTTTGATGTCCATTTTATAATATATATATATTTTTTATCAAAATACTTTTGTTAACAATTTATAATTCCACACTAAAGATAAAAATGTGCATACAATTAAAAATTTTGACGCATAACATGTCCTACTTATTTCAAAAGTACGTATGTCAAATCAGAATAAATACTATATTTCTCATGACACAAGTATTAAATATCGAGAACTATATTTTTTTATTTTTGATAACCGTGGATATTCGGGGTCAGCTTACACGCACCTCGACTAATTCCACGGGACATCGAGAACTACATTTCAAATGTCAATAAGTTTATAAAATGTAGAGAACTCTCATATTTAGAATGAAATTTCGTTCTAAACAAATGAAATATTAAGATAAACATGGTTCAAATATTGATAACAATTTTTAAAATATCGAGAACGTCATTTTAATGTAGCTTATCATTGAAGCTAGTTCTTCCATTCGAAATTTATGACAAATTGAAGAAAAATGCTTCACTTTTCATTAATGGCATAATAGACAATTTAGTACTAAATTTGACAATTTTTACAAAAGTTATCAAAATTAGACATTTTTTAATTGACAAGCATGTAATTAGACATTTTTGTAAATCTCCGCGTATAAAATTAAATAAGAGTGCCGTCGTGAGAGAATTTATATATTATTTATTTAATTTTATATGATCGAAAGTACTCGATATCCTTAACTGTTCGAAATACTATACTATAATATAAAATTATTCCTACGTAATGCTAATGAACATATTGTTTGGCACGTTCACTTGTCAAAATGTGCCGGAAATTATTCCCCCCCCCCCCCCCCCCCCCCGACAACAAGATTAATAAACAAATGGGATTTTCTTCGCAGCCTTACACGTAAATGTGAGAAAAACGTTGGAAATTTTAGTTTTGATCGATATATTTATAAATGACTATAAGGGTGAGTTTGTCTCCCATTATTGGGAGAAAAATAATGTAATGAATAATATTTTTTGGAGAATGTGTGGTTTAAATTTAAAGTAACTTTATTGGTTTGTGTTTATTGGTTGAATGTGTGGTGGAGGTTATTTATTGTAGAAAATAATGTTTGATAAAATAGTAGACAAACATGGGCTAAGTGCCTATTCAAGCCTCTTTCGATACTAATTTATAAATCACTTATATAAATTTTATCAAAATTGAAAATTAATTTTTGTTACACATTTATAACTATTACTCACTATTATCCACACATTTCGTGAGATCGCCACTATTCCTCTTTATAAACACATGCTAAATGAAAATGCCAAAATCAATACTTTCAAATTAGCCCTCTTTTGACCTTCATTATTTGAAATTTTAATGGTTGGATTTTTTTAAAAATGTTTTGTGATTACGTATAATATTATTTTATTGAGAAATTTGTTGTCGATAAGAAGAGAAAAAAATAAATTATAATTTTAATTGATGCACTTCGAAAATCCAATAATATATGATTATAAATTATTGTTAAATTAAGCCACTATTTGGCTCTCATTAAATCTTAATTCATTTTTCTCTCTTTTTCTTATCAATTATACATCTTCTTAATAAAATAATATTACACATAAACAAAAAAAAAATTCTTAATTTTTAATCACACATTCTAAAACAAAAAATACCATTTCATTTTTTTTTTTCAAATAATGGAGCTCAAACAAGGGCTAATGAAGTTTCTAATAATTTTGAGGGAGGAGGATAGGACACTTCCAATAATATGAATATAGACCCTTTTGGCACCATTAAAATGATAATTTATTTTTCTCTCTTTTTATCAACTACATATTTTCCAATACAATAAAATCACACGTAATTTCAAAAACGTTTCTTCTTTTTTAACACACGTTTTTTTTAAAAAAATATTAATACAATTATTAAAATTTTAAATAATGGACGCCAAACGGGACATAAATTATTTTAAGTCACATTAATGAGGTTTCAAACAAATGCTAGTGTAGGATGGTTCTTCTACAAAAATATAAAATAAATAATAAAGGTAAAATAAATTGGATAAATCTATTTGTACATAATAACCCTACCGAATTGTTTACCTCCTCTCACATGCATGTGGGCCCTGCGTGAATAAAAAAAAAATCCTAAGATGTAGTCCCCACCCCATATTGTGAGTAGTATGTAAGAGATTATGTAAAAAAAATTCGATACATGTAGCATGACCCAAATAAATTTTATGTAACGGCATAACAAGTTGTAAAAAAGCTTTGACGGAATATGTTAGTAGAACTATTCAAAATCTTAACCACATTTTCTATTTACTAGTTATTTGAATCTACCAAAATTTATGTTTTTGAACTAGAATGTCCCTGCAAACTGAAGTATAGAATTATTTGCTTTAAATTTTTTTTAAAAAAATCTAAGAACTATGTCTTAGTCAAGTCAATAACGTGTCGTAGCGTTTTTGTTTGCTTTACAAAGTCAAAAAAATAAAAAATAAAATGACCCAAAAATTTAAGAACTATGTTTTAGTCAATGTGTCAATAATGTGTCCTAGTCATTTTTGAAAATGCATGCGTTTAAGATCACACGTCTGACCAACTATATGATATGGTTCATAGGATAAGTTACAATTGTAACAATTCTTGAAAAGCAAGTGCTATTGCTGCCTATTTCGATAAATAACTCTCCAAGGAATTGAACCTTATTTGGAGTTAATAATGATAAGCTTATTTCGAGGATGCTTGAATGAGGTAAGCACATTCACATGAGATGAGTACACTCACAAGAGAGGCACTCACTCAGATCGAGCGATTACTTCGGACAAAAGGAGTTGTGTTGTAACGTAGTACGGATCAATAAGAAGAGAAAATCATAAATCAGTTAAAAAAAGATCTATAAATATGCGTTTAGATTGTAAAAACAATTCATTATTTTTTTTGATAAATAAGGGTATGTTCTCTTTGTCGTTTTCTATTTTCGATTTTCTAAAATAGTGAAAACGCATTCTCTTTCCTACTTTCGAAAACGCATTTTTGAAAACAAATTTAAAATTTACAAAGGAAATCCATGTCGTTTTGGGTGTTTTCATTTATAACTTGGCCAGAATTCTCAAAACGTGTTTTCATTGTTTTCAATTACTATCACCTCTAATCACCACCATTGCCACATGCAAAATACCACCAATCACCGTCGCCGCCACTCCAACATCACCACAACCAACACCAACACCAACACCTCCATCGCCACAACCACCACCAAAAAAACCGTCACCACATAATACACCACCACCACACAATCGCCAGATCACAAACCATAGCTACCATCACAAAAATCGCCACCACACGGTGCCACCACCATCATCATCACCAACCACAAATTTTCAGTTTTCAACCCTAAGTTCACCCATAAAATCAATGAGCTGTGGTTGAAATTGGGCGTAACCTATGATTGGGTTAGGTGTGCCAAAGGGAGAGGAAGGTGACACATGTGGTCCGTGACCATGGGTTGAACAGACGTTGTCAGAATCGCAGATTTCTTTGACTGCACAAAACGAGATCGCGTCCCTCATTTTGATTAGTAGTTGTTTGGACTAAATTGAAGGTTGTTTCTGAGTCACTCGGAAGTAGGCAGTTGATTGGTGGTAGTCCGCGATGAAGACGGTGGCCGAATGATGGTGTTCCAGCAGGTTACATGGGGGGGGGGGGGGGGGGGGGGGAGGGGGAGAGAGAGAGAGTAAATGCATTTTGGGATTTTTTATTTTTCAAAATAATTTTTAAAAATGGCAAAAAGAACACGTTTTCAACAATTTCAAAATGGACACTCAAAACAAAAAACACAAAATGAATTCAAAACTAAAAACACAAAACTGAAACACGAAAAGAACAACCCCTAAGTTATTTCATTTTTTCTAATTGTTTGACGAATTTTAAATATTTATCACGTCCGTTCGAACGAAATTCAAACAAACACTGATTCGTATATTACAAACAAAACAAATTATTATTGTTCACGTTTCAGTTCCGCGTCATAACGAAAGTTTATAGGAAAGAACAAAATCTCACAAGAATTCATATTTGCTAATTTGAAATATTAAATACCAAAAAAAAAAAAAACAAAAACATAGAGCAAGAATAATTTTGAGAAACTTATTCTTTATTTAAATTCAAAATTTCACTAATTGCCAAAGGCTTACCAAACTCTAAATGGAATTAAAATCATTAGAAAAACTATACATGATAACAGAAAATGCATTTTCAAAACCCTAAACGATGGAATTGAACTGAAACAAGTTCTATGTCATGGGCGAAATCGATAAGTTGTGTTCAGTGGACCATTTCCACATATACTTCGATTTTTATTTTATTCCATCAACGATCCTTTTTTTCCATTAACTCTTCCTCTTCTTCACACACCTTAAATGCCATATCATGGAGGTCAAGTACTCATCAACGACTACTGCTACTTAGCATCAGGGTTCAATTGTTATAGTATGGTCTATACTAAAATTCAAGAGATATGATAGCCTACAATGACTAGTTAGTTACAAGGCATGAATAACAAGAGGGCATCGCCTTGACTATGGAATCAAGGCCCAGTCAGTCCCAACCTCATTCCAAGTCTCTAAAGATACAGAATAATGCTATCTACATTGTTGATAAACCAAAGGCAATTTGCTCAAAATCAACTTGAAATTCATCCACTGCAAGTTAAGGAGAGCAAGCAAGTTTCAACGCAACCCGACTTGATCAACATCCATAATAAAGGTTATAAAGTAGATATGTATCATTAACAAAAGTATTATAGTTTTGAACTAACAAGTTGAAGTAATGGGTGAACAACCTTCCAGCAAAATCTGTTTTTCAAATTTCTAATCGAACTGCAGACTGCAGTGCTCTCTCTAAGCTGACATAAACTAGTGGCAGCCTCAAACTCAGCAAAAGTGCAATTCAGGAACATATCTGACCTACACTTTTTAAGTGCTAGAATAGGATGTTGACACTAGAAGATTATCAACAATTTTGCAGGTTAACCATAAGTTCAAATCTTCTTACCTTTTTAGTGGATCATCCAGAGTTTGCGATACTATGGAGTATGGAATTAACGTCTATGCTTTATATGCTTTTTAATCATTTCAAAATCAACTATAATCCAAATGATTGAGGATTTCATCCTCTTCCTTGTCCCATTCTCCTTTCCTTTAGTGGTGACTACAAATTTTGTCTAACAATTCTACTATGTAATCTTGAAACACCTCAATACCCTTCATAATTAGTTGTAACAAATAATGCATATATCAACAAATTTCAAACACAATGATTGAGTAGACCAGAGCAATGGAAAAACTAAAATTTTATAAATTTTTCTACTAGTCAAATTTCAATTTTAACCACAAATCTCGTAGAACCCATAAATTTTATCAACTGTTCAATTACACATTTCATTAACTTTTACCATAATACCACCCGCCACATAAAAGTGGACAAAAGTACCACGACGATGCCATTAAATGTCACATCATTGTCATAAAGACATCAATGATAAATCATCTAATGAATGATCAATCGTGCTATGGGTACACACTCTTTTACATGGCGTTTTACACTATTACGTGGCAAGAAAATTCAACTTCACATTGAAAAACTGCCCCATTTATAAAATCGACAACTGAAAACATGAACAGGCCCAATAACAAAACGACTATTCTTTTCGCCTCAATTCATTTTCCCCCAAATTAGAGAGGCGAAACCTTCATTCGAAGTCGGCCACGCATCCATTTTCATCGGAGTAAGCATCCAGCTGTCCGGAAAAAAAACATTGTCTCCCATCGCTTCCAGCGGAGTCTCACAGCAACCCTTGACTTCCAATTTTCCCCAAGTAGTAGAAAACCATTGGATGCGAGAAATTTGTTCGAAGTCCATCACTCATCCATCTCGACTGGAGTAAGAAGCTTTTAAGTGGGTAGTTATCGTTTTACATTCCATCTTTCGCCTCCAACGGTATCTCGAAGCAAACTTTATGTAAGCACAATGTATTTTCGATTTTGCTCGATGTCACTATTTTCAAAAAATACAATCGTTTGAAGATTGTACAGTGGATTGTGGTTGTTGGTTAATGTGGATAAGTCGTTTCGTATGTAGTATGTCAGGGAAGAACTCCGGTGTGTGTCATAGTTGTCGCCAAAAGGGTCATTTCTTTGCGGATTGCTTGAGAAAACGACACTACTGCCCGTGGTGTAAAGTAAGCTTTTTGAAGTGCTTCGAGGTCGAGAAGGATACGAAGAACGAGGGGAAACTGTTCAATTGTTGTAGTGCTAACTGCAAATATTGAGAATGGGTCGAAAATGGAGCATCAAATGGTAGGGAACCAAGCGGGGGATCAAGTAGCGGTACCGTGAAGTCAAATAATCATGCGGCGGTTGATGAAGATGAACACTTGTCTTGCCAGTTCCATACTAAATTTTGCATAATGGAAGACGAACTAATTGATATTCAATTGACTGTAACAATACACAAGGCCAACGAAAGTGTGGAAGTGGCTAAGAAAGTGAAGGGATCGACATGATTAATCTTCATGTTGGCATCAGTTTCGCTCCCTGCAACTTGAATTGTGTAGTATGTTTTTTTTTGTTAATGTAGTCTTGTTCGGCTGGTATGTGTAATTGGTGTTAGTTGGGTGAATGTAAGGTATGCTGAGGATGTTGGTATGGAGAATGAGTAAGTGGTGACTATAATTGGCCGACTATAATGTAGAAGAATTTAATGTAGGCCGAGGATGTCTGTAATGTATTTTCACTACTATATGAGTAATGTCAATGCAGAATTCTCATATTAGCCGTGTGCAGATTGGTTAACTGGGTAACTGTTTGGGTGCTCCTTCATCTGAGTTCAATAAAGAATGTTGGATTTAAGAATGGTAACTGAGACATGATGTAAAACACGTTGGACATTAAGAAAGTAACTTAACATGTACTTATGAACCTGTCATTTAACGTTAGCTGCTAATAACTGAATAGTTTAGCCGTTCAACAATTTCCATTAAAACGAAACATAAAATAGAAGTATAAAAACCCATGAAACACAAATCAAAATCATCAAATAACATCAACTGTATATTTGAATTTGTTTCAACAGATACAACCATAGCGTAAATGAACTACATGCTTCAACTGTTAAACATGAATTATACAACATGCTTCCATTCCCTAAGTGATGATGATACTTCCATTGTTCCACATGATGCTTCCTCACATGTTTGCGCCACTTTGGTGAGGTACATGTGGATGATAGTACGGCATTACGTTTCCCAAAGTAGTGATAATAAGAGTATTAAAGAAACTAGAGTACAACTTTAACAAAATCCTAAAATGATTAACGCATACCTTGATCATGTGCATGTATGATCTGCACATCTTCCACGCTACCTTGGTGAGGTACAACTGGATAAAAGTAAGGCAATGCATTCCATTCTGGAAAATAAGAAGAGTATTGAGGAAATTAGAGCACGACTTCAACGAGATACAAAAAATGATTAATACATACCTTCATCATGTGCATGTACGATCGGTAAAACACCTCCCACGCCACCTTGGTGAGGTACAACTGGATAATAGTAAGGCAATGTGTTACCTACTGGAAAATAATAAGAGTATGAAGGAAACTATAGTACGACTTCAACGAGATACCAAAATGATTAACACATACCTTGATCATGTGCATGTATGATCGCCGTAACACCTCCCAGTTTACTTGTGCATGTCTTATGTCCCCTTCGCGTACTTGAAGTTGGATGTGATTGCATAATCAACAGATAATTACTGGTCAACCGCATCGTAATTTTAAAAATAATAATAAAAAGATTCAATGATATGTACCCCATAATACCTTAGCTCTATTAGATGCTGTTTTCAAGGGGCTTTGGTTCGAAGTTTTTTCGGGGCGCCTTTCCTCTTCGAGCATTTTGGGTCATGTATGATTGCATTGCCGTTATGTTCTGACGCTCCATCGTCCGACGATAATTGGAATACATGTTGGGACATGTCATTACTTTCGCATTTCGACTGAATCTTCTGAAATGATTGTTTTTTGCTTTCTATCCACTCTAGTACATCACGGGTTTGATCGTCGTTCCCTGTAGCCATGTCCGCAAGTGAAGTAAATGATTGACACATTTTATCATATCTCAACCGGGCAAGGATGCTACTCAAACCATCATAATTCACTGTGACCTTTGTGGGCTCTACTAACATCCCTTCTCCATCTCCATAATATATAGGTGTCCGGGAATGCAGTGACGTTGTTACGGATAAGTATAGTGATCGTGTGCCTACAAATTATACCACGAAACTTAAACAAGTGGCAACTACAAACATGTTCGCAACTCTATCTTTGAAATGTTACGAAAAACTTCTGTTTCTTAACTCGATTTTCAAGTATGACATCCTCCAATACCTCATAAGTCGTCCTCGAAAACCCCTCCGACGAAGATATGAGGTCGCAATAAACCTTTCCAACGAATTCATCCTAAACTTCCCAAAATTTTGAAATGGTATAAACTCTTTAAAACTACTTCTCCAACTCATACTTTGTTGCGGATGGAACCATTTGTGAGTATGATTTAAAATCCGCTTGAAACTCCTTCTCTACATTATTCCTTAGTGTTCTCTCGTATTGTTCAACAAATTGTTTCAACGACGTCTTCGAGTGCATATAACCATCAAAGAACACATTCATACTCACTTCGTTGAGTAATAGACATTCTCGCCGAGAAGCCGCTTTTAAAAAAATAAGACACCCAACAACATCTGTTGACATACATTCCCGACAACCACTCATTATCATGCAAGGAATATCTGTCCACCATCGTTCTCCAACCTTCTTCGAATTCCTCAACAGTTTGACAATCATATACTAGTACGTGTATAGAAGAAAATATCTCGCCCTTATCGACGTGGTATCCAAACTTCTCAGGTAACTTCTTTAATATGTCTATAAGCACCATCTGCCTTTCGTGTTCGGGAACACGATCTAAATCGCGTTCTGCATAGCCCTATCTTGATTAGTAATAATTCCAGTAGGAGCTTGGCCATGCATACACTGAAGCCAAGTCTTGAAAAGCCATATAAATGTTTCAGTATTTTTATTCGAGACCAACCCATAGCCAAGGAGTATTGATTGTCCGTGATGATTAATTCCAACAAAAAGAGCAAACAACATGCCGTACTTATTAGTTAGGTACGCCATATCAAATGTTACAATATCGTTGAACTCTTTATATGCTTGCCTACTTCTATTGTCTGCCCAAAAAATATTTTTCAGCAGCAACTCCTCGTCTAAATCCATACTAAAGTAAAAACCTGAGCACTTTGCTTGCATGTTCGAAAAATAGGCTTGTATAGCTACGACATCTCCTTCTCCAAGTCTTAATCGCCTCACTTGTTCAACATAGTTTCGAAAATCTTTTTCCACGCAAGTCATGTTCTCATACCGCCTGCCTCCACGACTGCGGAGTTATAACTTTTGTGCAACAGAATCCCTGTCATATCGTTTACTTCAAGCGGTCGTTAACATGGGCACTCAATTCTCGGTTGCAACGATACAATCTGGACTTCAAAGGACTTGTTTTATGATTGTGAATGAGATTGAATGTGTTAATCCTCCAGATTCCACACGCATATGCAGATGCAGTGATCCTGGCTTTGCAGCCTGTCTGAATGGTAGCTTACGGCTTCAAAAGATATGTGTACGATGTAGGATTTCCAATTAGAAAAAGAAATTCGCAAAAGGATGATGATGAAATTGTAAGATATGTTGTGTTTACATGTAGCAGAGAAGGTGTAAGGAGATGCAGTGATCCTGGCTTTGCAGCCTGTCTGAATGGTAGCTTACGGCTTCAAAGAACCGCTCGTACTACGACTCCTTCCACCTTCTCTGCTACATGTAAACATAACATATCTTACAATTTCATCATCATCCTTTTGCTAATTTCTTTTTCTAATTAGAAATCCTACGTCGTCCACATATCTTTTGAAAAAATTATATATTTCGTTTTCATCGTTAAACTCCATACCCACCTCGGGTACAATCACACCGTTTACTTTTACAATTCCAACTTCCATGACATTTGCACTGTCCAAAATGTTGTCATTTTTGCACTCTAATAAAACGACATCACCTACCTCCTCCGATATTTCCTTGCCTGCAATAAATAAATCAATTGCAAGGTTAATTTTCCCACCTTCAATAAGGAAAGAAAACAATTTCAAGCTTAAATGTTCAGTTCAACATGTTTACTCTTTCCCTTAATTCAACTATTTCAACATGGGTAATTGGCGCAAAACGTCCCTACCTATGATGGGTTGTGTGGAAAACGTCCATACGTTTGATTTTTTGGTGCAGAACGTCCCTACCTAAGCATTTTCTTGCGCAAAACGTCATTTTCCCTAATTCTTAACATAAAATGACCGATATACCCTCCGATTTAAATAAAACAAAAAGGAAAAATAAAGAATAAATTGCAATTTGCTCTTAAACTTTTTTAAAATGCAAATCAGTCCAAAACTTATGAAATATTAAAAATAACAAAATGGGTTTAAACGGAGGAGATAAATGGAATTACGACAGATTTCAATGAATCTGGTCATTTGGTACCAACATGTTCTTTAAACCCATAAACTCTATCTCCACCAAAAAATTATGAAAAAGAGTAAATTGCTAGATTTGTTGCTACTGTGTCTGGCGGTTGGAGGAGAAAGATGGAAGTTAGAAATGAGAGTTTTTTTTTGTTATTTTTAATATTTTCATAAGTTTTGAACTGATTCGCATTTTTAAAAAAGTTTAAGAGCAAATTGCAATTTATTCTTTATTTTTCTTTTCTTTTCCTTTTTGTTTTATTTAAATTTAAGGGTATATCGGTCATTTTATGTTAAAAATTAGGGAAAATGACGTTTTGCGCAAGAAAATGCATAGGTAGGGACGTTTTGCACCAAAAAATCAAACGTATGGACGTTTTCCACACAACCCGTCATAGGTAGGGATGTTTTGCGCAAATTACCCATTTCAACATCACTCTAAAAATCAACATCTTTGCAACAGATAAGTCATTGTAGAAATTGTTAAACTAAATATGTTCTGTAAAGAGACATTTCAGAGCTTTTTGTTAAGAGAATGGATGGTAAATTGTAAAAATTAATTGTTGAACTTATTTCACAGGCATCAAATTCTTCGGTTGAAAGCAAAATGAAATAAATGTTGTCAATGACAAAGATATCTGCTTTTTGCCTGTGCGTTCACGTTCGCACAACTCCAGCAGCTTTTGCGATTTCAATAATGGGTTTCAACTAATTTAGTTTCACCAAAAAAAAAAAAAAAAAAGGTATGAAAAATGGGCGCAACATCTAAGCTTTCCCCTAATTTTAGTTTCACAGAACAAGCCGGTAACAAGAATACATTTTTCTGTCATCTACTCAAATCAATGAACAGTGATAGCTTCAATCCAGTGACTGCTTCTTAGCGGTAAGTTTCAATCTTTGGTGCGGTAGAATTCGTGGGCGACGATATCTTGTATTTCCATATATTTTATCCATTTGAGTTTGTATACCAGTGTTTATTGAAGACCCGGCCCAACAACAATTTTAACTCTTTTTTTTCTTTTTAAAAAGTTGTCTCTTTCCACGTCACTATGTGAACGAACAAGTCAGGCCAAAGGAACAACCAACAAAATCCAATGAATAGTACGAAATATAGTTCCTTTTACAAAATAAACAGCCATAGGCCAAAGTGAGTTCCGTCATGCTAACATTTAGCTACAAATGGCATAACCACTAAGAGTAGTGACATATAATAAGAAGCGAAAAACCAATATTGTAATTATTTATGGCAGATTATCTCAAAATATAACTGAAACTAGCATGAAATCTGGTGAGATCGAATGCTTTAGCAATTACGCAAAAGAATGGGATGTCATGTGAAAATATCATTAGAATTTGCACAAAATGCTTTGCAAGAGAACTAGATATTCTTAGTTACATTAAACTACAATATGGCTCAAGAGCCAACATTTTTCAAAATAATTAAATAAGCCATACAACATTACCGAGTAACCTAGATGAAGTAAATCAATGTAAAACTCACTAGTACATAAAGAATTTAACATATATCGAGATGTACATCAATTCTCCACTTAGAACTGTATCAACATGCTTTGATGCTCAGAATATTCAAAATAGTCGGAATACCCATGTCCGACACGATAAGACATGGGTACGGGTATGGGATATGTGTCGAATCTTTCAAGTTTCAACCGAACATTTCGTCATTTTTGTTTCTTCTTCTTTCGTTTTTTATCTATTCCTTTCCCTTTCCTTTCTTCTTTCCCGTTTCTACTCTCTATAAGCCTAACGTCGTAGTCGAGAGGATGGAGAAAGACGATGGTGCTATGTTTTCCCTTTCCCTTTCCCTTTTTCTTCTTCTTTCTTTCTTTCCATTTTCTTCTTTTTTTCCCTTCATTCTCTCTCTGTATCGGTGGTTTAGAGTTTTATTTATATGAAAATGAAAATGAGCTCCACATAGTGCTACTTAGCACTACATTAAGGGCCTGTTTGATAACCATTATTTTCTAGGGAAGTTGGAAAACTTTTCTCTTTTTCCAACAACTGCAGTGTTTGATAGTTATTATTTTCCAGGGATTTGGTTTTCTTAGTTGAAGCCTCACACGCCCATTTTCTACCTAATTGCTGAATTGATTTTCTTGATTTTGTTTTGGTAAATTTTTTTTTTTTTTTTGGCAATTGAAAAAAATTCTGAACACAATGGTAAATTTTTTTTTTTTTCTTTTCATGCAAAACAAAACTAAACAAATGGTATTTGATATGATAATTTTTTTTTTATTTTTGCAATTGGAATAAATTTTAAACCTAATGGTAGAAAAAAAATATCACTTTAATGGACAATTTTCATAAAAAAATAAAGTTAAACGGACACCAAACTTTCAATATTTTTCAATTGAAAAATTATACCAATCAAACACAATTAATTATAATTCCCAATAAAACAATTTCTAGACAATTCAATTCCCTATAAAACATTTTATTTTCACCCATTTTTCATATTTACAATCAAATGAACCCTAAGTCTAAATTAAAATCAAATCCCTCATTTTCTATTTTACATAACATTTAACCCCTGTTTAATATACATTAAAATTTTCATTCTTTTATTCATTTGCAACAACACATTTTTTAATAAAATAATATTTTCCATCATATCAATAATTTTTCCGTCTTTTTCAATCACACATTCTCCATCAATCTATTATTCCAGAATACATTATTCCAAAATAATGTGACTCAGACACATCTTTAGTAATTTCCATAATTGAAAACTAAATCCAAAATTCTATTTTATTCGTCGTAACCCCCTTATTCCATACTTATTTCCTTCTTTATGAATAATTGATTTTGATCTATTCAAAATGACATTTTGGATTAGTAAAAAAAAATTGAAGTTTAAAAGACGTACCCACGTAACTGTGTCCAAAATTTGGACTTTTTTTTAGTCATGTCCTGTATCTTACGATTTAGACAATAAAATATCCAATACTTAAATATGTACTTGTACCCGTATCGGATACCCCTACCCGAGTCCGACATCATAGTCAATGTGTCGTCCAAGAATGATTGTTCACTTTTGATAAATGAAATTACCGACAATACCCGCAGAAAATAGCAAATTAACCCATATTCAACCGTGTTATCTAAAAATTTCTTGAAAAACAAAATAGTCATAAAATCAACACAAAATGATGAAACTTGCACAATTTTATAACATAAACAAAATTGGAAGTAGCAGTTAAAAACTATATTCTCATGAATGAGTATTGTTTAGTACCACAATTATATGATAAAAACTGACGCAATTTTCCGACATGGAAAAAATTAGAGCATTCAAAAAATGTGACATTAAAAAATATTATCAACATAAACAGCGCAAAATTTCAAGTTGAAAATCATCTCGGCAAATATAAGGATTCATATCAGTAATATCAATGGAATTTAAAACAGAAATTCAGTAATAACTCCCAAAGGTTCAAAATGTATTTAACTAAAAATGAGAAAATTATCAAATCCAACCTAAGCAGTGAGCACAACGGCACCACCTGCCTCCTTAATCTTTTTCTCAGCAATCTTAGAAATCAGCTTGGCCTTTACCACAATGGGCTGGGCAGGGGGTAGACCACCCTTACCCAAAACCTTAAAGTATCCGTACTGAGTTATATCGATAACTGGTGCAGAATCCTTGCTATTTTGTGCCTGGGCCTGAACATCGGCTGGGACTAAGGACCAGAGTTTGTCGATATTGACGGTGGGGCAGAAGAACTTGTTGCGGAGCTTGTGGAAGTACCGCATACCGACCTTTCCGAAGTACCCAGGATGGTATTTGTCGAAGAGGATACGATGGTGGTGCATTCCTCCGGCATTTCCGCGACCTCCGGGGTGCTTGCGGTGCTTTCCGATACGGCCATGCCCAGCGCTCACGTGGCCACGCTTCTTCCTGTGCTTCTTGAATCGGGTCGTCATTGTCGAGTTGGGGATTCTTTGATTTGTGGTGAGGGAAGAGGGGAGGGGTTGGAGCAGCGACGACGAGAAAATTGAAGGTTTGGGTTTTGGGGTATTTATAGGGATGTATGTTACCGTAGGGTTTTGGAGTGTTATGCGGGTATGAAGATATTACCCCTGCTGGATGAGTAAATTGCGAACATGGACTAGCATTTTCTACAGGGATGGCAACGGTTCGAGATCAATTAGACCGAAATCATAACCGCACCACCAAATTTTTGGTAATACCATAATCGCATCATAACCACGTAAATTGGTTCGGTTTGATTTGGTTAATAGCCACGGAAATAAATTATTTTATAAGTCCAAATTCCAACCGTCAAATTGAAAAAAAAAACATTATGAAAAAAAGGTCAATAAAAACAAAAATATAATACTAAGTCAATTTAGCAAACAATATTTCAATTGAAAATGCAAACAATATCTCAACTTCCAAATGCAAAATTCGAATTTAACAAACAATATTATCAATATAGGTCAAGACTCTTACTAGCAAGGTCAATCTTCATTCTTCCCCCTCAGCTCTTACTAGCATAGCAAAAAGACACATTAGTTCTGTAACCAAATTAATAATTCAACTCTATATTTCTTATGAACATAGAGAAACTGAAGAACGCATAAATTAGCAGCAAAATAGACTAAAAATCACATTTTCAGGGCCACGCATCATATATTTAAGTAATATTATAAAGAAAATGTAATTAAGTATAATGTATCTGAGTTTTGTTGAATTGTACAAGGAAGATGGTTTGTAGCCAATGGACGCAGAACAATTCAGAGAGTGTGCTCACAAGATGGTAGACTTCGTTGCTGATTACTACAATTTAAAGTTGAGGTACAGGCAGCAGAGCGTCGGCGGATCTGATTTGGTTCATTAGTAGAGTGGACGAGTGTTTTGTAAGTTTGGTTTCCAATTTTCAATTTTAATGTGTAGGGTTAGAATTAGGTTATTGAGTTAAGGGTTTAATAGTAATAGTAATTGGGTCAGAATTTTGGAGAAGTCAAATTGTCAAAATTGCCCAATCAATTTTGGGAAAGAATAAAAGAAAGCTCAATTGCCCAATTAATTTTTTTTTAACAGGTAATCAGTTCAGGTCAGAGTACCGTTGCTAAATACCATACTCGTTCCACCCCGAATCGGGTCATTAAAATCAAAATCATAACAACCCCATTGCACGATCGGTTCGATTTTTTTGCCCTATTCAGTTCGGTTAATCGCGATTTTCGATTTTAACAGTTTGAATTGCAATCCCTAATTTTCTGTTTATTTTATTTCTCTTTTATTTTTTAAAACTTTATTTTCTTGTTAAATTAGGAAATCTTATTTTACCCTTGTTTGGGCTTCATTAAAATCCAATTTCGAGAAAAAAAATATTTTGAAATAGTGATTTTTATAGAATGTGTGGTTAAAAAGAAGATTTTTTTTTTGAATTAAGTGTAATATTATTTTGTTATTAAAAAATGTGTGGTTGAAAAGAAGATAAAGAAAAATGCATTCTGAATGATATGTAACCGAAACAAGGACTTTATTTTAATGCGCAAGAAAATATTGTATGTTCAAAAGAAATTTCTATTCTAGATACGAGATTTTACAATTTTGTGGCTGGATTTTAATTTTGTGTTTGAAAATTTTCTTATCGTTTTCCTCATAATTTTGGAGGAGAGCCTTGTCATGTGTCCTTCTCTTTTATTTTATCTTTGATTTGAGAATATTATGCAAGGAATATTCATATGCCATGAAATAATATTGTGTAATAATTTTACATGTTGTAAAATAGAATACGCAAAAAATATAAATATAGACAATAATTATATTTTGTTTGTATTGTGGAATAAATTCAGTTACGAACATAAATATAGCATAAACGAATGTACAGTGCCACAAAATAATTTGAGTAACATTTTATATATTGTGAAATAAAAAATATGAAATATATAAATAATCACGAAATAAATAAAGCAACTATACATATACTTGCACAAATAATGTCGCGACAAGCCCTAAGTTGTGAAACAAATTTAATTGCACTCACAATTTGTTACATAATAAATTCTACTACAATATTGAATATTTTAAAAATATTATGCAATGCATAAAACACATTGTAAAGCAGATTTCGCGACAAAACATGACTTGTATAAAATATATATTATAACAAGCACGTGTTGTTGAAAAATAATATTCGCAACAAAAAAATTTCTCATAAAAACTTTTTGGAATAGGCATTGCGATAAATTGACTTGTCACCCTTTCATTTTTCATAATATATATTGCAACGATATTATGCAACAAAATATCTTGTTGCTATTTCATACTTTCTACTTCAAACAAATAATATTGTGAGTTTGCTAATGCAATGAACGACCGAAAGTTGTTGTACAATGCATCAGAGCCACAATGTCTGTAATAAATATTTTTACAATAAGATCTCTATTCACGTGACAACATTTTTTTGTAGTGAAAGAAAGGTATCAATGGTGAAAATTATTATTTTAACTTAGTAATGTATATTTTAATTTGATATAATGCCAATAATATTTTTGATCGCATTTAAAAAACCTAAATTCTAAATTCTTTTTTAACTCCAATAATTAGAAAAAATGAAGTATACATTTCTTTTTATTCATAAGACGTGCAATTCCCATGCTCAAAATGTACTATCATAATATTCTTTATTAAATTAATATCTTTTTCAACACCAATATATAGAAAACATTGAGTATGAATTCCTTTTTGTAAACGTAAGATGTGCTCCACAAGTGCATAAGAAAATAACTTAATATTTTTTGAGTTAATATCTTTTTCACCTGCAACACATGCATGCGAGGAAAACTAGTTGAAGAGAATGATTTGATGAGTTACACATAATTTCTGTATAGGTATTAACTAATTGAAGAAAACATAATGAACTACAAAAAACAAGCGCTTTATGTTACAATCGTGTTTTCTGTTAGGGTTATTTAAAAAGAGAAAGAAAGAAAGAAAGAGATTTTAGAATATTAGTTACGACATTGTCACATAGAAATATTTTTCCAACCGTAAACTTATGTATATTATAGGTACATAAAGATTATCAGAGCACTGTAGATATTAATTACATTAATGTTACATGTGGGTAGGGAGTGAGAATTTAGTCGATAAACCGACTTACCCTAATCGAACAAACGGATTTGGGAGGGTTCTCCAAGCTAATTGGTAAAGGGCCAGTTTATTTTTAAATAAAAAATTATTGGGTCTGTCGATATCATGTTACTAGGTAAATTCCAATCCAAACCAACTCGGCAAAATTAAATAAAATTAGTTTGTAATATTAAAATAATGAAAACAAAAATAAAAAAAGTCCAAAACCCTAATGCTGAAGAATGAAATTCACTCTCATCTCTCTCGCAGCTGAGATCGTTGTCCATGACAAGCTCCTAAAGGCAGCCGATGGTATGTAGTAACCTATGGAATCGTGGCAAAAATTACATTTTTTTCTCCAATTTTTTCACTGACTTTCTAGGTTAGGTTTGATTTTAGAATAGTTAAAACTATGAAAAACAGATTTTTAACTTGTAGAAGATGGTATGCAGATGTTACCCTTTACATCATATTTTAATTATGAATTTATGGTGCATTTGGATAAAGATTTTTTTTTTGTGTACAAGAACTAGTAATTATACATAGTTTCTTCTCTCAGATTATAAATATGAAGTTTTCAAGTAAGAAAGCAAAATAACCAAAAACAAACCGATCCAAGAATGTAATGTTTAGGTTGATTCTAATATATGCTGAAATTCGGATTGTTTTAATTGGTTAGTAGATTTCTTCTCATTTGAAATGAAATGTCACCTACAATGAAAAATATTATTATAAATTTATTAATTTACGTTTTCATATATATATATAAAATGCCAATAGTATTCTCGATTGTATTTAAGAAACGGAAACTATAAATTCTTTTTCAACTCTAAACCGAAAAAAAATTGAGTATATTTTTCTTTTCATAGGAAGTGCAATTTCTGTTTGGAATATGTAACACTAAAAGTACGTACTTATTATTATTATTATTTTTATTTTTTGTGAGTTAATAACTTTTTCGACTCCAAAATATAGAAAAAATTGAGTATAAATTATTATATCTTTCTATATATAAAAAGTGGCTATGAAACAGAATTTCTTGGTTTAACGGAAAAACTAACGGAATTTCTTGGTTTAACGGAAAAACTAACGGAATTTCTTGTTTTAATGAAAAACCTATAACTTTAGGGTCCAATTTGAATTTATTTAAAACCTTAGGGACTAAAACTTAAAATTTAACCATAATCCTTAAATTGCAGCCAAGGACCTTAACATATCAAATTTACACAAGAAGTCCCCGCCTCCTCAACTCCCAAAAACCGGAAAAAAAAACCTTTAATCTTCCATGACTAAAAAATCCAATGTTGTCAAACCCGGCCTGGCCTAGCCGGTTAGACCGGAAAAATCGGGAACGGGGCCCAAAATCGGGCTAAATCATGTCCGATTTTTTATTATTTTCAAAACCGGTTAAAACCCGTCAAACCGGTCCCGATTTTCGATTTTTTTTTTTTTTTTTGGTTTAAAAATTTTTAACTTCATAAATGGGCCTTCAAAATTTATTTAGAATTCTAAGGCCCATGAATAAGTAATGGATCTCATGCTCATTTTATAGATGCACTTCTCTCCAAAGGTTTCATAAACTTCCAATGTGGGATTGTGCCTTTTATACATGCTCTTAACTCTAATAGTTTTATAAACTTCCAATGTGGGATAGTGATATATAACAAAAAAATGTTAAAATACCCATCAAAATCATTTTCAAATGTATGTTTGGCTAATTTGATTTTTAATAACAACTAATTAAATTGTAAGATTCACCTTCATTTTTTCATTTATTTAATTTTCAAATTTAACTTAAATTACACTTGATTATTAATATATTAATGTTAGCTATCATTTTCTATAAGTTTAAATTATTTTAATTTAACAAAGTAAACTATTTTAAAATATTGATTTTTAATTTTTAGTATTGAGACTAATTTTAGGATAATGAATCTAATTAGTAAAAATATATTTACTTTAAATTATTAATATGAAAATTTTAAAAAATATATATTATTTTATTATTTTTGTATGTATTTATTGTATCCGATTCAACCCTGGTTGAACCTTTTGACCATTGACCCTTCACATTTTCCGGGTTGATGACCGGGTCGATTTTCAAAACACTGGAAAAATCTTAATGGAGAAGCTCTTCCCCCCTTTTCATGGCCGACGCCCCCAAGAACCGTAGTGGCCGGGGGTTGGGGGCGGCTGTGCTTGCCCATCATCTTAGTTGGATTAATCATGGGCGCAATAATCACATCTTTTTCTTGCACAAGCAATATATGAAGACATCCAATTTAATCCATTCAAATCCAGCAATCAATTCATTAATTCATGAGAAATGCTGGACTTACAGGCTACTGTTTCACAGAAGCCTTACAGAAAATAAAAAAATAGCCCGATTAGGGAGAAAAGAGATAGAAGCCGTTTCATAATAGGGCAAAGAGGAAGGAAATAGCATATTTCTCCCATTTCTCACTTGCAGTTCCCGCCCACCTCAGATTCCCCCATCTCGAGCACAATGTAATAGATGAGCTTACTAAGAACGAAGATTACACCTCGCGATCCCACATACCCTCTGTAGACTATAGTTCTATGACAAGCTGTACCGACTTCATGTATATTTGGAGGTGAAAAACTCAGAAAAAGGTACTTCCTCAATGTAAGTGAAGTGAAATAAATAATGATTGTGACTTTTTTAACATGTAGACACAAAAATAAGAATACGAAGCTAACTGAAGTTTGCCTGATAGATGTTAATGTCATTGAATGTTCAAAATGTATTTCCATTTGGGGCATCTTTTTCTTGTCATTTGTTTTTAAAATATAGTATAATATTATTGTGCATCATATGAACTTTGAGTTTTATGTTTGTGATTTTAGGTTGGAGACGACAGAGAGAAGCACTTTATTTAATTATTTATCAATTACATAAACATTACATCATTAATTATTTAATTAACCAAAAAAATTACATCTTTATTAATAACAAATTAATTCTTAAACAAAACTATTAAATATAAACTAAGCAAACGTGCATTGCACGTTGCTTGCACCTAGTATATATATATAAAAGATGTGCAAAGCACATGCACAAAACAAAATTACACTGCAACACAGAGAAAACAGAAAAATGATTTAATGAGTGTATAGGCATCAATTAATTGAAGGAAACACAATGATCGACAACAAAAAAGTGCTTTACAATTGAAATACTTCGTCCAAGCTTTCATTTATCCAATTCTCAACCTTCAAACCAAGACAAAATTTGCTATCAACTGGGAAGTATGTGTGGATGTGCAAGGTTGTGCCAAAGAATGCAGCTCCTACGTACCACCACTAGGGACGTTTCTTGTCACTTGAAATAAAGGCTGCCTACTGGAAAAAAAAATCTGATGTTTATTAACATACATTTTGATATAAAAAACATGTCAATAATATTTTTGATTTAATTTAAAAACATAAATTATAAATTATTTTTAACTCCAATATTAAGAAAGCATTAAGTATAAATTTTTCATTGATAAACAATTTGATGTTTATTAACATACTAGGTGCAAGTAACGTACAATGCACGTTTACTTAGTTTATATTTAATAGTTTTGCTTAAAAATTAATTTGTTATTAATAAAGATGTAATTTTTTTGGTTAATTAAATAATTAATGATGTAATGTTTATGTAATTGATAAATAATTAAATAAAGTGCTTCTCTCTGTTATCTCCAACTCAAAATCACAAACAGAAAACTCAAGGTATGTTAAGGGGTAAGAAAATGAGTTTACTTATGCTCCATTTGATTCTCATTAATGTAGAATGAGAATAAAAAATATAACCGTTATTGAACCCCACACAAAAGATAGAAATTCAAAATTGATAGATTGATGTGATGGATAACGGTCATATTTTTCATTTTTATGGGTTTTTAATGAGAAACAAACGGAGGCTTAAACTTTTTGAATGACTTAAGTCTTTACTCTTTTTTAAGTAATAATGCAATTCATTTTATTGTTAAAGTATGATATGTATTACGATAATATATGTATATCATGTGTTAGACTTAGTATTGGTAAGTGACGGGTTTTTAAATTTTCGAGGACGAAAATATTTTAAGGGTGAAAATGTAATACCCCGAAAATCTTCATAAAATATAATTCAATTTTTATATACTATATTTTAATATTTTGAAAGTTAGGGACTAAATGATACATTTATCAAATTATATTTTATTTGTGTTAAATATTTAGATATTGATGGAGTTATCGTAAATATATGAATATTGGTCTCGTTGGATAAATCGTAATTAGATACATAAATCGGATTCGAGAAAAAGTCGATTTGGATAAGTTAGCTCCAATATATTTTAGTTTGAAGGAATTATCAAAAGCTAATTTATTTTTATTATTATTTAATTATAATTTTGAAAGTAAGGGTGGTGAAAAAAGATATTCCGTTAAAACAAGAAATTCCGTTAGTTTTTTCGTTAAATCAAGAAATTCCGTTAGTTTTTCCGTTAAACCAACAAATTCCGTTTAATAACCACTTTTTATATATACTAGGTACAAGCAACGTGCAATGCACGTTATTCTTAGTTTATATTTAATAGTTTTGTTTAAGAATTAATTTGTTATTAATAAAGATGTAATTTTTTTGGTTAATTAAATAATTAATGATGTAGTGTTTATGTAATTGATAAATAATTAAATAAAGTGTTTCTCTTTGTCATCTCCAACCCAAAATCACAAATAGAAAACTCAAGGTATGTTAAGGGGTAAGAAGATGAATTTACTTAGGCTCCGTTTGATTCTCATTAATGTAGAATGAGAATGAAAAATATACCCGTTATTGGACTCCACACAATAGATAGAAATTCAAAATTGATAGATTAATGTGATGGATAACGGTCATATTTTTCATTTTTATGGGTTTTGAATGAGAAACAAACGGAGGTTTAAACTTTTTGCATGACTTAAGTCTTTACTCATTTTTAAGTAATAATGCAATTCATTTTATCGTTAAAGTATGATATGTATTACGATAATATATGTATATCATGTGTGAGACTTAGTATTGGTAAGTGACGGGTAAATTTTCGAGGACGAAAATATTTTAAGAGGGTGAAAATGTAATACCCCGAAAATTTTCATAAAATATAATTCAATTTTTATATACTATATTTTAATATTTTGAAAGTTAGGGACTAAATGATACATTTATCAAATTATATTTTATTTGTGTCAAATATTTAGATATTGATGAAGTTATTGTAAATATATGAATATTGGTCTCGTTGGATAAATCGTAATTAGATACATAAATCAGATTCGAGAAAAAGTCAATTCGGATAAGTTAGCTCCAAGATATTTTAGTTTGAAAAAATTATAAAAATGTAATTTATTATTATTATTATTTAATTATAATTTTGAAAATAAGGGGTGGTGAAAAAAGATTTTCCGTTAAAACAAGAAATTCCGTTAGTTTTTCCGTTAAATCAAGAAATTCCGTTAATTTTTCCGTTAAACCAACATATTCCGTTTAATAACCACTTTTTATATATAGAAAGACATTTTGATATAAAAAACATGTCAATAATATTTTTGATTTAATTAATGCTTGTGCGGTAAACATAATATCATAAATTTTTTTTTTTTTTGAATTAATAAGTTTTCAACTCCAATATATAGAAAACATTGATTATAAATCATTTTTTAAATATATAAGATGTGCAAAGTACATGTACAAAATAGAATGACATAATTTTTTCTAGCCTGTTCGCACTACAAAAAAATGCGGCTTCAGAGACGGAAATTTTTGTCGCCGAAGCCTTGATTTCCGTTGCAAATGAGCTTTAGAGACAGAAATTTTCCGTCGGTAAATCCGTCGCTAAAATGCCCGCTAGTAATTTACCTACGAGTACAAAATCCGTTGCTAATTACCAACAATTTAGCGACAACATTTTCGTCGATAATTACCAATGGATTGACTTTCGTCACTAAATACCAACGGATTGAGTTCGTCGCTAATCAGCAACCAATTTCCTTCAAAAATTCCATCGCCGATGCCATTTAAAATTTTTAAAAAATATATATATATATATATATATATATATATATATATATATATATATATATATATATATATATAATTGCAAACCCTTAATTACATATTTTTTTAATTTCAAAACAACATGAAATGAAACTAAATTACAAGAATAATTTGTCCAACTATTGAAGACACTTGAGAGCATCAGGAATGACCATCCTCTGTCTTGTCATATGGTGGTGGGATACCCTCATAAACCTTCAAACAAGCAAGTGCAGCTGCCACTCGCTTAGTCTTGTGGGGGATCATCTTATAAAGGAGAACATGAATATCTCTATAAATATAAACAAATCCACAATTGCAACCTATGAAAACATAAATTATTTAGAACACACATTGGTTGTCCTGTCCATGCTAGCCACATTCATATGGCTATGAATCACTTTAAACCACTCATCTCCAATTACCAAATCACTAAATGTGATTATAATAAAAAGCATGTCACTTTAACATACACAAAAGGTTATCATATTTCCATACCAACACACTTTGCAAGAATTATTATTTTAGTTTGCCTCATGGCTAGGGACGGACCTAGGATTATGGTTCGGGGAGAGGGCGAGACACAATTACGTAAAAAATAATTTCAAATTAGACAATAAAGATAATAATTTCAAATCAAGCATGGTGAAAAATCTAACCAAATAGCTCATGAAAATAATAATTGAAAACTAGTGTAGGGCAATAGCACAAAAAGTAGAAATCAAGAAGGAAAAGGAACATAGGCTACATGCAATTAAAGACGCAAAGACTAACCGGCATCCTTTATGCAGAGAAATATGTGATCCACAATTATAGAGACTAAAGAATGTCCAGCTACTTCTCTAGAATGCTGCAAGAAAGAGGCAATTCCAATTGATATATAATACAGCTAACTCGCAAAAATGATTTAGTGAGTAGGTATACTGTCAAAAGCTACTATAATTCAGCTTTCAGTAGTAAAAATATGTTCAAAGAAGTGACATTGACGATGAATTCATACTCGTTGATCATTTGGATTAACATCTCCTCGATTTAAACATACATACAATCCCATGAAGAAGCGGAGAAGAGCTTGTAATCCTGCAGACATATTGGTAGCATATAACCAAGGATTTCAAACAAGAAACTTTAAAAAAATTTAAAGAACTCAGTCACTCGCACACAACTAGATGAAATTTCCCAGACGAATAACAAAGTTAAAGCATTTCCTAGCAGGTCAGCTAGTCTTTCTCCAGTAAAATGAAAAGTTTCTTCAGAATATACTCAGATGTTAAGTTGCATACATAAGTCTCTCATGATATTCCTTCAAGAAATCATTCTCCACCAAAGAATACTCGCTTTGCAATAGTATTGGTCCATCAAGCATATAGAGGCCAAACATTTTAATATTCAAGAAATGGCAAGTTACAGAAAAACTTGGTAACGAAAGATTACATTGTGTAGCTTAAAATTTGATGAGTTCAACCCTTTATGGGTTAGATTTGAAAGGGAAAAATAAACGCCATAAAGACTTTATGCTACAATTGTGCTACTTTGTTCAAGCTTTATTCATGCAATTCTCAATCGTCAAACCAAAGGGAAACTTTGCTATCCACAGGAAGCATTTGTGGATGTGCAAGTTTGTGCCAAGCACATAGCTTTTAACTTGAAAAAAAATGTTATCTACTGCAAAAAATCTTTCTTTTATTAACATACATTCTGATATAAAAATCATACCAATAATATTTTTTATTGCATTTAAAAACTTAAATTATAATTTAATATTTTTTATTGCATTCGAACAAATGGATTTGGGGTGGGTTTTAATGTTAATTGATGAAGGGCCCAGTTCGTTTTTCATTTTTTTTTTTTTTCCAAAAAAGATTATCGGGTCGGTCGGTGTCAGGTTACCATGTAAATCCCAATTCAAACCAAGTCGGAAAAAAATTAAATAAAATTTAGTTGTAATATTAAAATAATGAAAACAAAAATTAAAAAGTCCAAAACCCTGATGCTGAAGAACGAATTTCACTCTCATCTCTCTCACAGCTGAAATCGCTGCTCATAACACACTCCTAAAGGCAGCCGATGGTATGTAATAATCTATGGAATTGCAGCTAAACTCACATTTTTTTTTCTCCTAGTTTTTCATTGACTTTCTAGGTCAGATTTGATTTTACATTAGTTAACAACTATTTCGAAAAACAGATTTTTAACTTGTAGAAGATGGTATGCAGATGTTACCCTTTTCATCAGATTTTAATTACGAATATATGATGCATTTGGATAAAGATTTTTCTATTTTTTCGCCACATATGAGTTAGTTGTTGACTTGTGGTGTATTAGAACTATATTTATTATACTTCGACCATGTTTGATTGCAACAAATTTCATAGAAAATGTCACATCGGAGGAAAACGAATTCTAGTTTGGCCCTTTGATTGCAACGTGAAAATGAAAACCAAATTCCTATGATTTTGGTGGATTTCTTCTCTCACACTATTAATATAAAATTTTCTAGTAAGAAAAATGAATAACCAAAAACAATTTCAACTATTTTGCTATAATTATGATTCAATAGCTTCTATTTTAACTTTGATTACAATATGATAAACTTCTCATACAATTCAACTACGACGTTATTTTGACTAAGGAATTGCCAATTACAAATTTAGAAATTGCCAATTATAATTTGGATTTAACAATCCCCATTTGACATTCCGTGACAAAATTATATTTATTTCAAAGTCAATAAGTCTAAAACTACCAAAAATAAACTTTTTAAAATTTTCTTCAATACTTTGTCAATCCGTTTCCAGAAACACGTGTAAATCACAATGCCACGTGAAAAATAAGAGAAAACCATCAAAACCAAAATCATATACCTAAATTAAATAAAACACATATAACACCGAAACATGCAATATGATCGGAATTATAAACTATAAAAATAAACCATAGAATTTTATCAATATAGACAAAATAAAACACTATATCAATAATAAAATTCCAGCGAATATATCAAATGACTCTCTCTAAGTCATCTATTGATCAAAAATCTTAAAATTCTCCCACTAACTCATATAATTAACTCTCTGAAATAAATAAACATCTCTTCCGTTTTTGTCACGAATAACAAATGAAATGAAAGTAATAATCATGCCAAACACAGAAAAGAATGAGTAAAAAAAATATGCACATATATAATTGTGCAAAAATATGTGAAATGAGAACAAAATTTCTTCAATTTTAAGACCAACTGTATTTTTTTTTTTTTTAACTTTTCATAGATTTTCAAATTTATCTTTATGAACAACTATTTGCTTGCCTATACATTCATAGTTTATAAACAAACAAACTTTTCCTACATAACTTATTTTAAACCTAGATGGAGTAAATTGTACAAGTTATTCATGTGTGAAAATGTAACTCATGTAAACAAGTCTTAAAACATTAAATCAATGAGAAAGGACATGCAAAGAATCACCGGTAAATGAATATATTCTTCAACGTATGAAATCAAACCCAGTGTTACTAGAACTTTTATAAATTAAAGAGTTCATAATTAATTGTATAAATTTTTTCTCTCTTCCATATATATATAGGCATATAGGCTACGAAGAAAGGTATAAGATTGTCTCACAACGTATTATGTAATCAAAAGTTTTTCTTTGAAGTTCAAAAGTAATCTTTCTTTTAAGTGGAACATATAAGAGTTTAGGTCAATTAGTTTAAAGATCATTTCATATTTAAACTCAATTCACCACACAGATAACCATCATACCAAATATCAAACACGCAGTCAAAACCTACTCATAAGAGTCTAATGTGTGTGGTGCATAAAATACATATAATAACATATACCAAGTACTCCAAACAAGTTCTAAACAAATTAATGAAAATTTAATTTACCAATTTTATTTTTCTAGATAATAAAATAAAATGCAAAACAAAAAAAAGAAAAAATAGTTTAGAATGCATGCATGAATACGTAGATACCATGAATAATGCAGATGCATGCATTAAAGTACCTACTCATTAAGGTATAGAAACGCTCTTGCCATGAAGAACATCGTGATCACATTCATAATATCTCAGATCCCTCTTCTTCAACCAGACTTTTCGAGAAGCATAGTTAATTCTAGTCAACTGTGTTATCAGCTCGGTCAAGTGACTAACCTGATAAGTAAGTAAGTCTTATTGTCTAAACTCACCACAATTGTGACACGTAGGGATAAACTTAGATCTAAATTTTTGGGTTGCTTGGTCCTACGACGTCTAGTAGACCCCTATCCTAAGATACCCTTGTCATGGGGTTCAGGATTTGCGCCATACTTAGGTTGGTTGGTGGTGGGGACAAAAATGGTATTAGAAGTACTAGCAGTGTTATGATTGATATATTTATATCCTAGACCTCCCTTATTTCCAATATGCTTGTTTAATCCTAAAAGATTGTCAAGTTTCTGAGATCCACTCATGTAGGAAGTAAGTTGAATGGTAGATCCACTCATGCTTATATCCTATACCTCCCTTATATCCAACATGCTTGTTTGATCCTAAAATATTGTCATGTTTTTAAGATCCACTCATGAAGGAAAGAAGTTGAACATTAGATTTCTCAAGGTCGCTCATTAGAGTTTTACCTTAGTCTCTAAATTCTCATTGACTAATCTTCACTTACTAAGGCTTTCAGCAGACTCCTAAAGGTCAGATATGTGTCTTTTTCTCTCTAGCTCCATCTTATGCAACTTCTTAAAAGCAGCACTATTGACCTTTTTCAACTTAAGGCAATCCTGAAACAGCTCATCAAAAGCCTTATATATGTCACGTTCATCTTCTATCCCTTCCTGTGAAGAACCAGATTTCTTTATATCCTCAAATGACCCATCCTTAACTACAGACGTGAATGCCATATATTTCCCAGTCTCATCATAAGAGGACTTCTCACTTTAATTATACGAGCTAGACTCGTCATCAGTGATAATAATATTAATAGCTTTGACTAGGTCTTTATTCAGGTTAGGACACTCAGATTTTAAATGACCAAATCCTTGACACTCAGACACCTTGCATACCTCTTTCAAGAATCTCACGTATTACTCTTTTCACGTTTATCTTTCCTAGGTATACAAGATTTACCCTAATATCTCTCAAAAGATATGTTCTTCTTTTTAAGGAGTTTCTTAAATTTCCTAGCAAGGTAGGCAAGGTCCTCATCCTAAGTTTTTCATCATCAGGGGTGTCACTCACAACTTCCCTAATAATATTGAGGGCTATAGATTTGTCTTTCTTAGACCGAGGTAGGCTAAGTTCATATGTTTGGAGAGACTCTTCAAGTTTTTCAATTTTAATTGCATCTAAGTCCTTACTCTCTTCAATAGTAGTCACCTTAGAAATTCGCTCACCTAAATTGAAATTAGAGTTGATTATATCATTTAGTTTAACATAGAAATTATCAAAAGACGCATCGTCTCTCATTTTAATTTCCTCAAATCTAGGAGTCAACATATATAATTCAGAGTTCTTAATTGCCTTGGTTCCTCAGGTGTGATCTCAAGAATATCTCAAACTTCTTTCACAGTCTTACACATCGATACCCGTTTAAACTCTTTAGGTGATAAAGCCATAAATAGATCATGAAACCATTTAATATTTCAATTACACTTACCTAAGTCTTTTTTAGACCATGTGGAAACATCAGTAGGGGTAACTACACCTGCAAATGTGGTAGATGGGGCGGTCCTACCATTCTAAACACTCACCCAAACCTGTTCATCCATAAACTTAATTAAAACTCTCATTCTAACATTTCAATAGGCATAATTACTACCACACAAATAAGAAGGAATAGACAATGACTACCTCATTTAAACAATTAGGATCAATGATCGTAACCAAGGCTCTGATACCACTTGAAAGTTTTAAACGTGTGTAATTACACAATTAAAAGTAATAAGTCACATTTTAATTGTTTCTAAATAGTTAGATCAAACAAGTTAATTTGTCCTAAATTTGAATACCACAATCAAGAATTAAAGCAGTAAAGAATACCAAGGTAAAAACTCTGACCATTTTGCTAGTATTATAAATCGAAGCAAACTTACAATACGGTTCAGACCTGTCTACCCCTTAGAACTTTTGACCTCAATTCTTGCAATCTCCATTGATCTTACTGGATGTGTGCTCTGTCAAAACAAATTTCGAATCTTGGTTTAACCTTAGCACTCCAGGATTGTGTGTTGCTAACGCCAGATCCCGACTCCTGGTACTTCACCTTAGTCTCTTTGAATTCGTGCTTCTGCAACAGTTCTCGATTCCTGATATCGATTTATCTCTGGTGGATTAAGTGGTTATATATTTGATCAAAAGATCTTGTGTGTTTTGATATGTGATTTAATATGAAATAATATGGCTTGATCAACAAAATATGTTTCAGAAGAATTTATGGATCAAGTAATATGTGTTGGTTGAATTTTGAAATCAATGAATGTTTCAGATCATCAAGAAATTGATCTCTATGGAATAAATCCTATTCAACACACTTTTAGACGTTCATAGTGTATGCTATATTTAGGAAAAAAAATGTTTAGGATGAAAAGGGATTAAAAAGCTAAGGGACTGTTCTTTTCGTGTTTCAGTTTTTGTTTTGAGTTTTGCATTTTGAGTGTCCATTTTGAAATTATTGAAAATGTTCTTTTTGTATTTTGAAAAATCCAAAATTGGAAAATGTGTTCTCTTTCTTCTTTCTTCCCGTCTCTTTCTCTTGTCTCTCTTCTTCCCATCTTCACATCTCGCAAGGCCTCCAGCATCGAAGACCGGCCTCTTTTGCTGTTGGGTATGGCGGTTTTGGTTGGATGAGGTGGCAGTGGTTTTTTTTATACGGTGGTTGGTTGTGGCGTGTGGTAGTTTTGGGTCTGTGGTTGTTCCGTGGGTGATTAGCTGTGGCGGTGGTTGTGGCTATGGAGTGGCGATGGTGTTGGTCCGTGGGTAGTTGGTTGTGGCCGTGGTTGTAGCGGTGGTGTGGCGGTGATTGTGGCAATGGTGTGGAGGTGGTTGTGGCGTTTTGAAAATTTTGGCTTGATTTTAACTAAAAACGCCCAAAATGACATTTTTGACGTTTTCTGTTTTCTTTATAAATTTTAAACTTGTTTTTTAAAATAAGTAAGTAATGTGTTTTCACTGTTTAGGAAAATTGAAAACGGAAAACAGGACGAAAACGACAAAAAGAACAGCCCCTAAGTGTCTGAAGCAAAACAAATTTTTAAACGTCGACTTGTCGCTCAAGCTCTAAGCCTGTGAAAGGCGAGCATCAGTTAAGTAGTTGCTAGTATTTTTTCATAATTTTATATTCCAATATCCAAATGAAGTGATACAAAATGCATTGTAAAGTAACTCAAAGGGATACAATTCTTTTAGAAATAGTTTTGTCCAAATTCGAATGTTTTTTTTGTGAAAAATGCATTGCAAGTTGTGATTGAGAATTTGAAACATAACTTATGCGATTCTTTTACACTCTTTGGACTTCTAAATGCATTTCATAATCATATGTGATCTTCTTGGACATCTTGAACTCCTTCAAAACCTATACCATTAATTTCAACTTTTTGGCTATAATTATGACTCAATAACTTTTATTTGATAAACTCCAAATACAATTTAATTAGAACGTGATTTTGACTAAGAAATTGCCAATTACAAATTTAGAAATTGTCAATTATAATTTGGACTTAACAAGATAGAAAAATTTAATATTTGTCAACAAAAAAAGGTTCTCCTTGAGTTGGTAATTCAAATATCAATAATATCATTACTAATTAACAATGCATTTTTAGCTAGAACTAATCACTCGCCATAGCATGATACGTTGAATTTAAAAAATGAACAAGACTCAAAATGTCAAAAGTTTATATTTTCATGGGAAGTTGGCATAAAAGGTCCATAACCTATTGATTTTGTGTGCAAAAAGTCCATTTGTTTCTGATTTTGTCATCTATCCCAAGTTTTCAAAATTCGTTTCTGATTCCATAATGTTAATAAAAGTATTGATGCAAAAAGCTATACTTAAGAAAAAATTTAGAATAAAAAAAATCAATAAAAAGAGAAGCGACCTCAACATGATAAATAGAGAAAAACGGAACACTATATTGAAACTATAAAATATTATTTCGGTAATGAATTATTTTATTTTATTAATAATGATGAATTATTTATGACAACCGTTAGCAATCGTTGCAAAAAATGATACATTAAAAAATATGGAAATTAAAAAAACTGCACAAATGATCTATAAGTGTATAAATGGGTTTAAGTAACAAGTGTCTTCTTAATAAAATATGTGCACTTTTAACAGCAAGAACGGATCAAACCATCCAAAAAGACTTTTAGCACACAAAACCCATAGGTTGAGGGGATCAGTGTCAAGAATGAAACGTTAGGGATCATTTGCACACAAGAGCCATACGTTCGGGATCATTTTGCCAATTTCCCCATTTTCAATGGTAAGTAGTAGTTGCTTTGACTTTGACATTCAAATCCATATCCTATCGCTGATAGAGTAATATTATAGCTCTGACTTCTTACTTTTCTTATTCTTGGTCTAGTTGTCCTTTGTCATTAACTTAAGGAAAAAAATAATAATAATAAATAAATAAATAAATTGGAGAAGGAACTTCAAAAAAGTGCCATGTGCAATTATTCCTATAACATGTGTCCTAAAAATGGTAACATCAAGATTAATTTATCTACTTCGAAAAAAAAAAAAAATTATTTTTCATCTTGTAAAAAAAATTTCTTCGAAAATCTTAAATGCTTAAATTGAGATATTTTATCTCTTGTTTGGTATAACTTTTTAAAATCTGGTCAAATTTCATTTTAATTACACATTTCATTAGATCCATAACTTGCCACTTGTTTTCAATAATCAACAATTACATATTATTAAATAATTCTTTATAAATAAAAAATATTTAATTAAAATGATATAGTGGACGGCTGCCAATTAATCCTAATTAGACATTTTGGATAAACATTAAGAAAATTAAGAACATCGTTTTTCATAATCTGGTCGGTCACCTTATCTAATATTTCATATGTTTTTCTTATTTAATATAATTTTAGTAATATTTTGATAAGTCGAACATGCAAGTTATTTCTTCTATTGTTAGTCTAAATTAAGGAGTTGTTGATCAACATGTCTAATCCTAGCCTAGCTATGTCCACAACAAAGTTTATCATCCTCAATCTCGAAGCGTTGACTAATTAATAAGAAATAAATTTAGGAGTTGTTCTTTATAAGCTAGTCAAAAAGTGATAAGAACGAATCATAATTTGAGGAAAAAAAAAAAAAAACAACTTAATTGATGTGACATGAAATTTGACTAAAATAATAGGTGATTATAACAATAATTGTAAGAGAATTTTTAAAATTTCCGTCCAATTATTAGACATCTTTTTTAAGACTCGCGTTTGACATATTTTAAACTATTTTCGATATCTGTTTGGATTATTCGATATACCAATAACGTAGTTTTTGAAATGAGTTTCGAAATTACATAAGTAATTTGTATATTCGATTAGCGTATGATCGTCGGAAAATTTTTAAAATTTACTTATATTATCGAAATTCAAATTTATTTTAATTTTGCCCCCGTTTAGTGGAGATTAAAATCAAATTTTTAGTAAATTTTGATAAAAAAAATTAAACAGTTATGGATTTCATGAAATATGTTATTAAAATTAATTGTTACTTTTTATTTAAATTAAAATTTAGATTTCATCCGATACCAAACATGATTTTATATATATAAAAAACAAGTTTAACAAAAGACAAAAGAAAAAAAATTATTGCCAGCTTTGCCTTGGCAAAGCGTAGAAACTTCTCTTGCGCTTGGAGCGCAGGAGAACACGACCGCTCTCTTTTAATACGTTAATTTGAAGAGTTTATTATAACGTAATTTTAAAAGTTGACTCATTAAAATAGAGAGCATTTCACTCTTAAATAATCTTTGGAAAATTATCTTAATTTATAATATTTGCATTTAATTAGTTATATCTATAATCTAGTTCTCAAATTATTCAAACAATATTTGAATTGATTAATTATCGTCATCTAAAAAAATATGTTAAATTAAAGATGAAGAAAAAATAATAAATAATTTAAATAGAGACCACTTTTGGCTATATATAAAAACTTACTCAAAATTTAAAAATATTCTGTATTATACGAAAAATACTTTTATAAATAGAAAATCTCTTAAGAATATCTTCAATAGTTCTCTTTATTTTAAAGAACATCTTAAGAAATTTTTAAATAAAGAGTTTATTTATTTTTACACAATTCCAATAATATTCTAAGAATTCGTTATTTTGCATATTTCTATAAGCAATTACTTTTCAACATTTTTCATTTTTTTTCCCGTAGGAATTTGTACAACAATAAATGAAACCCCCCCCCCCCCCCACCCACCCACTTTTTGTGGGGAACCAGCTAGCAGCTAGGAGAGGGCTAAAAGGGCTCGACTGAAAGGAGAAAGGTGTAATTTCCGGTTTCCCTGCCTTTTGAAATCCTTATAAATACGATCAACTGCAGCACTTAAGTCTCATTGGGAATTTGGGATCACAAATATTTGATATTTCTCTTGGTTCTAAGTTGAAATACAAGTCATAATGACAGCACTCGAAGGTTTTCTAGTGGCTTCATTTCTTCTTTCCTGTTTGACATCCATTTCCTATGGAGTGTCCTTTTCTTCTCTTCAGAAAACTATTGTAGTTTCTGCTTCAAATCAAGGAGGAAAAGGTAAATATAATTTATCAGTCTATTAATTACCTTTTCTTCTTTCAAAAATTTCTCAAAATGAGAAGGTGATGTTAAACATATTCCATATTCTCCATAATATTACGAAATTTTCATTGTTAACTTGTGGAACCTAATGATCGGAATGTTAAAGAAAATAGGGTGTGCGATTTTATACTTGTAAACCTTTTTCATCATAGTGAATTTCGGCATTGGTGGAAAATGATGTAGTTTAACATTAAGACGAACCTCTATTAATTTTGTGTATTATTGTGTATCTATTTTCCGGTGTTATTCGTCTTTATGATTTTTGTTCCTTGGTTATGTTCAGTTCATAATTCCTAACAAGGGATGTTATTTTCATATAAAATATTAGATTTCTTTCTAACTCATAGGATTTCAAAATTGCAGTCCTGAAAGCTGGGGAAGACAAAATCACAGTAGCTTGGTCATACAACAATTCCTTTCAAGCAGGCACGGATTCAGCCTACAAAACAGTGAAGTTGAAACTTTGCTACGCACCCATTAGCCAACAGGATAGAGCTTGGAGAAAAACTGACGACAATTTAGAAAAGGACAAAACCTGTCAACACAATATTGTTTCCAGGCCATACAGTCATTCCAACAACAATATTAGCTGGACAGTGGAAAGAGATGTGCCTACTGCTACATATTTCATTAGGGTGTATGCTTACAACTCTGCAGACGAAGAGGTTGCCTATGGGCAGAACACCGACGCTCATAATACTACAAATTTGTTCCAAGTCGAGGCAATAAGTGGGCGCCATGTCTCGCTTGACATTGCCTCAGTTAGCTTCTCGGCTTTCTCCGTGGCATCTTTGTTTGGATTCTTTTTCTTGGAGAAGAGAAAAGCCAAAAGCTCTCAACAGAAGTGATGGGATTTCTTTTTGCTCTGAATAATGCCATCTTGTACCACTTTTGCTAGAATACTACCCCATATGACATGTATGTGGCATTAAATGATAAGTTTAATTAAATATAATGTTATGGTTTAGCACCACCATATGTGACATATGTGACATTAAGTGATGAGTCATATTAAATGCGATGTTATAGAATCTATTTAATTGGGCTTATCATCTGCTGCAGCATATAGGATGATGTTTTAGCACTAAGGTGTTATATATCATTAGTCTTTCACTTTTGGATCAGTACTCTTTTAACTACAATTATCTTAAATTCTTGTAAAGGTCGTTTGATTGCAAGAATGGAATTTGGGTGGAAAAAAAATGAATTTCAGGGAATTGAATTGTTTAAAACTTGTTTTTATTGAGAATTGTCAATTAATTGTGTTCGATCAAATCTTAGTGTGAGAATACATTTACATATTTGTTTTTCTATTTCTAACTTGAATCATTTAAACATTTCAAGAGTTTCATGCTTGAATTTAATCAAATATACATTAATATTTCTGAAATAGTTGTCAATAAATGTGATAAGATAAGAGAAATTTCATCTAGCATTAATTGATTAAAAGGGAATTTGGTCATTGTGACAACATATATGTTTCACATTTGTCAAATGATTTAAAATAATTTCACCCAAATATACATCTTCATATAATTTCGGAACTGTATTTTCATTTATGTGACCAAATCTGTAATGCCAGATATATGTGTTATTTAGATTATCATTTTTATACCTTTCAACTTCTATACTCAATATAGAATGCTTAGTATTTATAATATAAATGCCATTTTGTAATTCATCATAATCATTAAGACCTTATTAAGATAAAATGAACAACAATTTTCCTTAACATTAAAATAATTCATGTCCAAACATGAAATTCAAATAATGTTCTTGGTAATGATGAGAAGAAAATAATATTTCTCTAATTTTAATACTAAGCCTAAAGTATGTTCCTACAGGCAATGCAACAACTTTTGCTTATTTTCAACGTTCAGGTCAACTTCTCCATTTTGCAGTTGACTACTTCTATTTTGTTTTTACATATGTATAAATATGAGATTCGTATCGGTATCTAATACCCCAAAAGTTAAAAAAGTAGATATAAGTCTTGCAATTTTTTTTCGAATGACCTATAATTTCCAAATGATAATAATGGTAATTAGATTTGGTATTGACCCTATTCGCTTTGACTGTCTTAGCCATCTTGGCTGCTTTTCTAAAGTATCATTTAAACTTTCGTAGAAGAATCTATGACTAAGATTTGCCCACTACAAGCTTAGATATTGAGCTCAACAATCTTAAACATGTTCAACAACTCAATGAGTGCATTCGAGCTTATTCAAGTTAAATTCATAATTAGCTATGAATAACTCTCTTGTAGAGATTGCAAAACCCAATTTATACTTAGTTCATGGTTCAGGACTAAAGTCAATCGAGACAGCAATGTAGTCAACATCTTTAGTACCCGAGCACTGATTGAAGATTTTTCTACCATTATACATTGGTATAGTTGGCAGGAAATCTCATATCTTTCCACACGTGATTATTTATCATTCAACACCTATAGGCGAGACTTTCTTTGCACCCAATTGCCAACTGGACAGTGCATGGAAAAACTGAGGACAATTTTAAAAAACATGAAATCTATCAATACTAATCTAAAACTTTCATGCCTAAATTGAATTTACTTTTCTAGAATTTTTTTTTAGAAACTCAATAATTGCAGTTCACAAATAACTCTGCCGAACATAATGAGGAGAGAGGAAAAATTCTCTTTATGTTAACGTGAATTACCATGAAAAAATCAAAAAATCTTATCGAAAGCTCCGAAAGAGCCAATATGGTAAAAAAATGAAATGCATCATTATTATGTTATCTAATTCATGCATATGACAAAATGCAAACTACAAGTTCGCGGGATAGTTCATTTCGATGCATTCTCTATTACCAAATCTCATATACCAGCTGCTCCAGCTCAGATTGATGTCCCGTAAGAAAAATTCGTTAGCATTGTATTTTGTAAATTTATGGCATGCTTGCAACGTGATTGTTAACGATTTCAAAGATATATATCCCTCAAAGAAAAAAGGAGCAGATAATTATGATGGTGCTATTGAGGTAGCAGTCTTGAAGAGTTCACAAACATGACTAACTAGAAAATTCCACTAGAGGTTCATGTACTTGAAATTAGTGAAATAAAGAGAGCTCAATATGTTATGTCCATGCAGGAATGAGATGGAATCGAAAAGAAATAGTTGTCGACAACCTATGTTTAATACATTTATAGAGCTCTACTACGAATGAAAGCGGCGGTGTTGAACAAAAATCCACAGAATCTTTGAAAAGATTTTGTATGAAAAATGATACATTCATTTGATCTGATGGAATTGTCACTTGAAGTGAAAGTTGACCATTTTCATCATCGATGTGATAATGAATACTTATTTATGCTCAGGTACCATATCTTCATGCAGTAGATGCACTATCATTATCTTGCCAATAGTTCATAATTTGACACTAATCGGTTATGATGATATATGATATTATTTGATCTACATTAACTCATCTACCAATTTAACTTATCACATGTGGCAATTATGATGCTATATGTGTCAAACATGTTCAAAGGCATTATCTAATATAACACTTGACAAGTTGATAAACACAATATATAGATTTCAAGTGATATAATCATGAGTACGAGTAAATACGTGTTATACATTTTTTTTTCTTGATCGAGGTTTTATCCATTAAATTTTCCTGACAAGGTTTTTTGATGCAACTTTCATAGTATATTAAAAAAATAATGTACTCATTTTTTTTTTTTTTTTTTCACTAGGATCTTTCTCATGTGATTTTTCCTAGTTAAGTTTTAACCAGAGCACATTCTTTGTGTGATCACAAAACATTTTCCCTCAACATAAAACTCTCGTACATTACAAATTGCATACAAAACTTTTATCGAGAGCAACAACAAGATCTATTTTTTTACAAAATCATTACGCTGACTACAATCACCAAGTATTGATAAATATCTTGTATGAAAATAGTTTGCTTGAAGGCTATAACAACACAATATTTAACATATCTCATCAAAATTTTAACACTGAAGACATTGTGCATGAGATATGGATAGCCCAATGCATAGATTTTTGTTAATTGAAATCAAGCGGAGCAGTTGTACTCTTCTTTCTACGCTCGACATTTGTTCCATTGGATTGTCTTGATAATATTTTAACAAGGCATCATTTTATTAGTCAATTTTTTTACGCCTATTTTGTCCCATTTGGTAATTTTGACTAATTGTGGTTGTTTTCTCTATTCTCTTAGAATTTACAATTTAATTTAACAATAAGTCTGGAAAAGATCTTGGAGCGCAATTTTGAAATTCTTAGGAAGAGAAGTGAAATATGCTTTGATTGGATAGTTGATCCAACCCTTCGCCGTTTCGAAAAGACCTCCCTATTCAATTGGTATTTTTTTTTTCTCCCACAAAAGCACACAGAAGATAAGAAGTTTTGCTAAGATTTTGAACATCGGTCACAAGTCAAGTAAAATTGATTCCTTCATTCTTAGAGAAAAACGATCAAACAATTCTCAATCATTGTTCTTGCTTGGATAGTCCATATATAATAAACAAAAAGAAACTCTAAATTTCTGATATATTTCTCTATGAATAAAATCTCAATCCCGATTATGTTCAACTTGGTGGTAGCAACTTATATTAGAGTAAGCTATCCTTGTAGGAATAATCATTGCAGATCTACAGCTATAGGGATCAATTTCGGACACATTTCTATTTGAATCAAATGTCCATTCCAACACAGTTATGTTCAAATAGAAGACTGATTTCATAGTCTTCGATTTTAAAAGAAGAATTAACTAATGTGAGCACGGAGTCGAGCGCGTCAAAGTTAAGCTCGGGAAAGGATTTGTTGATTATCGAAGGAGGTCCGATGACACGGTCGAGAGCAAAGCAGGTGAAAGAGACGGTGAGATTGCTGACTCAAGTTACGATGCACAAAACGTTGATCATGACAAACAAATGAACAAGTTTCGTGTTGGGCTCGGGGAGGAGAAACCAAATGGATCAACATGATTCAAGCAATGGACGAGGAAGCATAGTTCATTCTGGTCGCGAATTTTTTCAAATTTCGCGTAACCTTCTATTTAAGTTAAAACTTTATTTTGTAATATTTTTGCCATTTTTTAGCTTAATTTCGTTTTTAACTAGGTTTTATGGGTTCCCTATAAATATGACTCATTCTTTTCATTATAAAACACAACATTATTATTAAGATTTATTGAGAGACAAATGTGCTTTCGAATTTTTGTTCTTCGTTGGACAAATCACAAACTTATCAAGATTTTTCTTGTAGCATTAAAATCAATTGGATGATATTTTCAAATATTCAATTAAAGGGTCAACATATCTTTTGCGTATTGTTGATTATTTTCGAATCAAATTCAAAACTTTGATTACTTTAACTTTTTTGGATCCATTTCAATCTATTCATGTGTTTCGTAGTTCTTCGCTAGGTCGGTTCACAGCATTAACTCTAATGACTTCAATTGCATCTTATCAAGAGTTAAAGTTAGACTTGTCAACTAATATCCAAATAATATTTTTGAATTTGTCACCACTTGATTACTTGACAGTCATTATCCATCATCTAGCTCCACAGAAAACGAGTGTCTTAAGATGATGAGTCAATGGTCCTAATTCTTTCCTTATCTTCAATTCACTTTTTAGCCCGTCTCCAACTTTTGACTAACGCCAGTCTCGAATATGATGCTCATTACTTTCAAATGACAATAGTTCATCGAGATCGAGTAGTATCTTCTCATCCACCTCTTACTTATTCTTACAAATACTTTTTCTCCCTCCCCAAGTCCCCAGTAAGTTCCGACCGCACAAAAGGCATTTTAGATAGGTTAAGTGAAATGGACGTGCGTTTATCATAGAAGGAAGAATGGCTTATTAGCACAAAACGTCCATACGTTTGACAGTTAGTGTGCAAAACATCCCAACGTTTCATTTTTTTGCATTTTCGCCCATATTTCAACGTTTCAGTGTGGAAAACATCATTTTCCCTATTTTTTAGTGTAAAATGACCAATATACCCTCAAATTTAAATAAAACAAAGAAAATGAAATGAAAAATAAAAAAATAAATTGTAATTATACTCCCAAACTTTTTAAAAAGTGCAAGTAAGTCCAAAAATCTTATTAAAATGTTTAAGCACAAAACGTCCATACGTTTGACACTTAATGCGGAAAACGTCACTACGTTTCAAACATGTTTGTATTTGTTCAATAGCACAAAATGTCCCTACGTTTGACACTTATTGCGTAAAATGTCCTTACGTTTAATTTATTTTTATATTTTCGTCTTTATTTCAACATTTCATTGCAGAAAAACATCATTTTCACTATTTTTCAATGTAAAATGACCAATATACCCTCATATTTAAATAAAACAAAAAAAGAAAATTAAATTAAATAAAATTACAATTACAATTATACTCCCAAACTTTTAAAAAAGTGCAAATGAGTTCAAAAATTTTATTAAAACATTCAAATCATCAGTATTTTCCTCCTCTCTCAACTTTATCCTCATTCCACCACCTAAACCACTAGACCCCACCATTCAAACCGTTAATGCTGGCCACAACTATCAGCCCCAGGATTGTAGAGGGAGGTGAGATGGTTTGAATGGTGGCGAGGTCTGATAGTTTAGGTGGTGGGGGAGGATAAAGTTAAGGGAGGAGGAGAAGAAGACTGGTGATTTGAATGTTTTAATAAGATTTTTGAACTCATTTGCACTTTTTAAAAAGTTTGGGAGCACAATTGTAATTTATTTTTATTTTTATTTTTTTTGTTTTATTTAAATATGAGGGTATATTGGTCATTTTACATTGAAAAATAGTGAAAATGACGTTTTTCCGCAATGAAACGTTGAAATAAGGACGAAAATGTAAAAAGAAATTAAACGTAAGGACGTTTTACGCAATAAGTGTCAAACGTAGGGACATTTTGTGCTATTGAGCAAATACAAATATGTTTGAAACGTAGGGACGTTTTCCGCATTAAGTGTCAAACGTATGGACATTTTGTGCTTAAGCCTTTTAATAAGACTTTTGGACTCACTTGCACTTTTTAAAAAGTTTGGGAGTATAATTACAATTTATTTTTTTATTTTTCATTTCATTTTCTTTGTTTTATTTAAATTTGAGGGTATATTGGTCATTTTACACTAAAAAATAGTGAAAATGATGTTTTCCACACTGAAACGTTGAAATATGGGCGAAAATGCAAAAAAATGAAACGTTGGGATGTTTTGCACACTAACTGTCAAACGTAAGGACGTTTTGTGCTAATAAGCCAAGGAAGAATCACGATATACATTTTTGTGTACTAACTAAAGCGTTCATATATTCTAATAGCATAAAAAGGTTAACATGAATGGAAACTGGTTATCATTTTGAGAATATTTTTGTAAGAATATTTATTCGTACTAGGAAAAAAAAAAGAGTACAAGCATAGGAGGGAATGTAACAAGGCCTCCAATAAATGAAAATGCATTGTAATAAATTTAACCAGACTGTGAACTAAAACTAAAGAAAACAAGTTTATATTGTTGGATGTGGATATTTAATTATCACAATAGGAAATCGATTTTCCTATAAAGATTAAACACAAGTGCATGGTGGATCTTTAGATCACCTTGAGATCATCGGAGTTTTATTTAAATCCTCAAATATAAATATGAGATGATAACCTTGAAGGAGTTTTTAATGGTTTAGTCAAATACTTCCTCCCTTAGTCTTCTCTCTCGTGCTCTTTAGGGACCCCTTTTCTCTTTGAGAAAATGAAAAATGGCTAAACCCTAATTCTTGTGAAATGTGCCCTAAAAAGGTATATTTATACCACACAATATGAGTTTCATATTTGCATGAATTTCCTTGAACTTTATTGTAATAGACTAATTAAGTCACACACCTTTATTGGAGCCAAAAGAGGGACCTAGTCGGACACACAAGACTCAAGCTCCAATAGATGTTTCAAATTGGGTCAACTCTTGACCAATTGAGATACATCTATTAATCTCGACTTACTTTACCAAAAACCCAAGATTGCATTCTTGAGTCGAGTGGAAGTTATGTAAGCCAATTATGATTCGGTAACAATATCCTCCAACTATCGTTCCATGAGTCAATCCCCGTTTGACAGTCAATATGTTAAAGTCGTCAAAATGACCGTTTTGACCTTTAACATGTAATGCCCTCTAAGTTCCATTTCATAAGGCGAATTCGCCGTGATCACATCACATCACATCACAACACCAAGTCCAACGATCTCATCGTCGGACTACTAAGTTCAGGTTCAATTCTCTTTAGAAAATATCTTAGAGTGACGATCATCTCAATATTCAATTTGTTTATTTTTGCAAACTTATACTCAATTTGATGTATTTTAATGATTTTTATTTAACCGTGATTGAGTGAAAATTGGGGATAAAAGTTGTGATTTAGTCAATTACTCATTTAGCTGTGATTTTTATTTGTTCACATGCGATGCTTTGATGATAGACATTTGGAATTGTGAGTTGTCAATAGGTCATAATTTTTATTAGAGGATTGTCATGCTTGACAAAACTGGGTGTTGATTGATTATGTATATCTTTGTATGTAGAAGTAGAGATAATCGTGCTAAATTTTCTAGTTTTGTCTTGGTGAAGGTGCGTGAAGGGCGTGTTAAAGATTGTGTTAAATTAAGAATTTATTTAGGAAATGTTAGTTTGGAAATTTAGCCATGTTAATTTTTCTTGTTATAATCGTGCTAAATTTTTCTAGTTATATATAAATTTTATTCGTACATTAAAATTTAAAAAAATTTGCCTCCCGTACTGGCTCTGCCCCTGTTCACGTTGTCAATTTTTAGAGTAACATTTGCAGTCATGACCCTCATACTTTCACATATCTCACTAGGGGTTCTCAATCAATTTTTTTTGTTTTCATCATCATCCCCCCAAACATTTAGTTTCAGCGTATGGACACATGTATTTTTTTCAAGTAAAAAGGTTACAGATTTAGTTTCATTAATTTCCACATAAGTACAACAAGCTTTATGATGGTAAATAGCTTTTGGATTGACGTAGTCTTCATGTAATGTAAGGTGGGACGAAAGTTGGAGAAGAAGGATTAACGTATTAAACTAATTTATTCTCCTTACAGTTTGCGAATAAATGTGTATTGACGAATCGGTAGCATGCCACATTTGACTTTTGTGTTTAAAATAACTTTAAAATAAATGTATCTTGTTTACAACCTTAAGCTTTTGAGGATTAATGTGTTGCACTAGTTTAGTCTACTAATTCAAGAACTAGCCATGTTTGGCTCCCATATTTTAAAACTCATTTTTTCTTAAATTCATTTTTATCATTCATTTCATTGTCCACGGCTTTATCAATTTTTTAACTGCACATTTCATTAACTAATATTAAAATCTACTAAAAATATGATTTTTGAAAAAAAAAAAAAAATCAAGCAGGGCTTAGCAGCCACACACTAGTTTAAATAAATGTCGCTTGGCAAAAGTAGGAGAAGAAGGATTAGGGCGTGTCTGGTCTGGATTATAAGCAAAATAATGACCATTGCTAACCCATTAACTGACCGTATTAAATGTTGCTAAACTACCTTTTTAGTAGCAGCAGAAGGAGTCAGAACTGGAAATTCCATTGTTGCCTTTTTACTTATTTTTAGTACATTACCAGCCCACTTTCACTTGAGAGCAATTTTGGTACTCAGCCATATTTGCTGCCATAAATTTATCACGTGGGCCTGATTGATTTGAGATGAAAATCGATTTTCCTTTGCTAAAATCGCTCACAGACGGGTTCTTAATGTATTGAAGTAGTTTAGCCTACTTGCCACACACTTGACATTTGTGTTAAAGACAATATTTAGATGAATGAATATCTATTGTCTCCAATTATAAGCTTTTAAATGAGACGTTTTATTATGATATCAGAGTAGACCAACCTTTTGAGTTTGTGCTAACGGATGCTTAATTTAGCAAAATTGTGGACGTGTCATGACTGCGCCAAGATAATAAATATGACATGTGCGTTCAACAAAATTTAAATAAGTGAATGTGTCTCCCTAGATTATTTCTAATTTTGGTCAATAAAAACGCCCCTTCAAATGGCGGTTGGGAGAATTACATTTTGTAATAAAAGTTGAAGGTGCAACTTGCAAGGAACCAAATAGTTTAATATTATTATATAAATCTGAAGGTGGAAAATAAATTCCAAATGCGCATTGAAATCATGTTAGAATTCTGGCACCAAGTCAAAATTTCCATAAAGACAACGTTTTAGACGTGAAAAGCTGCAACTATAGAACAAATTAGTCGTGATATATTAGTCAAAACAGAATAACATAATTAATTAGGAGATACGAATCCGTTCATGAATTTAATTCTCCGAATACTCATTTTCAACAGTACATTTTTTCAATAAATAAATTTTCACGTAATCTAAAACATTTTCTATTTTTTAACCACGCATTCTTAAAAAAATATATATTATAAAACTCATTTTTTAAGAAAAATAGGTCTCAAACACGCTCGAAGTAAGCAATCGATAGTTTAAATTTCTCCTAAATTTTTACAGAAAATCCACATTTAATTTCTCAATAGAAGAATGAGAGATTTTTTTTAACATTGTGAATTTTCAAATATAATTCAGTCAAAGGAGTGGATCAAATCCATTCAAAAAAGGAGGTTTCTTTTAGGAAAAAAATAAGAGTGATTGTCACCGACTACGACAAAAATAGTTTTTTACTGCATTCATTTACTTTTTACAACGAAAGTAGCTTTTTTGAAATTATGAAAAACATAATTATATATATGTTGATATATATATAATCCCGTAAAAATATCAGTTTTTATTTATTTATTTTTTTACGGCGTGATAGTGCATGACGTAAAAAGAGTTGAATTCAACACTCTTTGATTTTGATTTTGATTTTTTTTTTTTGGGGCATGTTTTGCATGCGTAAAAGGAAGTGAATATTTATGGCGTGCTTTTGCATGTCGTAAAAAATAAATTAATGTTTTGCATTCCTTTTTTACGGCATGCATTGTATGCATTAAAAAAATTAAACCTTAAAAAATCAATATTTACTCATAACTTTATACGAAGTTCACATATACGTCGTAAAAAGCAAACTTTATTGTAGTATGAGTAATAATTACACAATTTATTACGTCAATGTCACATATATGGTTACTAATGTTTTAAGTCACAATCACACAATATAACGATAATTTTCAAAATACACGTCTTAGGTCACGCTCTTAAAAATGGTCTTTGAGATTTTCACGGTTTAGCTAGCAAACGCAAACGATGTAAAGCACCACTCTAGCAAATCTCGTGCAGGCTAGCCAAGGCTAACTCAGGGTGGAGCTAGGACTAGAAAAGTGAACCACTTTATAAGCTAGTTCATTTCTAGCTTATTTTTTAATGTCAAATTGCCCCATTCTCATAAAGATTAAAATTTTATTAAGCCCCATGTTTGATTTGGATAAAAATTAAATTTTGATAAAAGTAGATGGAACGTGTGGTTAAAAAATTATGGATCCTATAAAATGTGTATTTAAAACTCGTTGTTGATTTTCACTTTAAGTGTGTTTGATTGACATGAAAAATATATCCTAAAAAAGAAAACATTTTCCTTGTTTTGAGGAAAACAAAAACCTACTCATCCCAAAGAAAATGTTTTCCTTAAAAACAAGGAAAATTAGACATATTTTTAAAAGTTGAAAAATATTTTTCATGAAAAAAGAATATCAATCAAACACTTCAAAGTAGGAATTTGGATGAAAAACTGACGTTTTCCACGGAAAATATATGCAATCAAACACACCCTTAGATTTTAAAAAGTTTTTTTTTTTTTTTTTTTAGAGGAACTCAATATGGACTAAAAAGTTTTTAGGCACTATGAAGACTCAATCCAATTTACAAATACGTGCATTTAGCCAACTTGTTATATTGTTGTAATATCTTCTATCATAAAGATTAGTTACTACCTAATTAATATGTTAATTAAACTAAAATTTCCCTTAAAGTCTAAAGAAGGCGTCCAAAATCGACATCTACCTCTCATCAAATTAATCTATATTTTTTTACTCAACGTCGAATTTCAAAGCTCGACCTTGGATTTATCGGTTTGGTCCTTCTGGATATAATACGACTTTGGATAGTATTAAAATCGACGAAAAATAATCAATTTTTAAACCACAGCAAGACATCCCCTGAAAACCCACGCGTGACAGCAAGACAAGAAAAATGTTACTTTTGTTCTTTTGGAAAATGTCAAGTCTGACAGCCATGGCGAGAGTTGATAGAAATTTGCTTTGAAACTCTTGGATTTAGATTTGATTATAACTAACAAATATTTATATAGTATAATTAATAATCAAATCAAATCTCACCTACCCTCCTAGCTGTACACATCGACTAGGAAGAATTGAATACCAGCAACAAACCGGTTTTCTCATCTTCCTCTTCCCCCTTCCCAAACAACCCCCAACTCCACCACACAACCAATGCAGTTCCAGTTAAAATCGACGAGAACTGAATGGTTCGGGTATAGTTTACAATTTATTTTTGAGCATAAAGAATCAGACCGGAATTGATCGATCTTGGTTCCATTTTAACAATTTCAGCAGAATCAGGTTGGTCCAGTTCTCAGAATATTGGGACACAACTACTCGTTCCCATACTTACAAGGAAGTCCTGCTATATGTATATATACGAAAAGCTATTAAACTAACAAAATGAAAATGCCTTATTTAACCTAATTATAACGGCGAGGAACTTTATTATTATAATTTTTTTTTTAAATATCAGTTTATGTCCTAATTTTCTTTTCCAAAAAATCCTTCAATTATGTCCTGATTTCTCCAAGCATTATGTCTATTAAAATCCTCCACATATATAAAGCACGTGAATTGATAGCACATTGGAATCATGCCACGAGGGGTAACATTATGATGCATGGTGATGACAAAATAATAAATGGCATGTGACCGTCTTCCAATCATGCTACTTTCTTGCCTGACCATCCACAACAATTTGCACTGTTTAAATCAATAATTTTCTGCTGGATCTGTGCACATAGTAATTATACAGTATGAAGACAAATTATAATAAAAAGGGACTTTGCTGTAGGTAATTCATGTACCTGCAGACTACGAGGGTGTGTGGTAGAGATTAAAATCAGATTAAAATTGAAAATATAGCCGTTATTGTTGACTTTTATTAGACGGGTGGGACCCAATAACGGCCATATTTTCAATTTTAATTGAATTTTAAACCGTACAAAACAGGCTCTACATACCGGGTGGGTCCACAACATGTGAGTTGGAATTCAAAAATCTGGTCCAATTCTGGTAAAAATTCCATGTACTTGAATCATTTTTCAATAGAAAGTGGATGGGACCCTTTCAACGGGCATCCACTTCTCTGTTTGTCATTTCAAGCTGTAGAAACTAGACGGTCAATATCTTTATCTCGACTTAGAAAAGTAGTCATTTTTATAGACTCATTTGGAACGAGAATAATAGAGCTTCTAGTTGATTCTTATCATGCGTAGTAAACATTGGAATCCCATGGGCAAACTGTCAAATTCTCTTGGTCTTGTAATAACGTTGACAGGTTTGTGGGGATTTGAACATTAACATCCACAAACTAATGTAAATGCTGACTCACATCCATGTCAACATTTCTTGATATATGTCGTTTACCAAAATATTATTGGTCCAAAATAATCAGCATAATACACCCAAGAATCTACGATTAAAGCAATAATTTTTGTGTATGGGATTTTGGATTTACTTGTCCTAATTTAGCTATATAAGAATTCAATTCTTGAACCGAGTTTCTCACCTTTGATTATTAAATCTTCCTTGTTCTTGAAATCTACATTTGAAGGCTATACCAAAGTTGTATAGGTTAAAAAAAAAAGGTAGATTATTTTTTGTTTTAGATTTTCTTGAATTATAAGCTGAAAGTCCATTTTCATTAGATTGCTTAGGATTGCATGTTTCTTGGATTTTAATCTCCAACCTCTTTGCTTTGGACGTCTGAACTATTTTATTAGCATTCTTCTGTAAGATTTCACATTGTTCTGATCTTCATATATGGTTTCATTTTGATTCAATTCTGTGCAGTTGAAGTGGGAAGAGATTACATTAGGCAAAGATGACAATTACTGCAGTTCCAGTTATAAAAAATGGCTGCCTCATGGTGCGCGGCAAGGTTGTTATGACCGGAGTACCGGAAAATGTTGTCATTTCTCCGGTGGGTTCGAAGGCTGCTTTTCTCGGAGCAAGTTCGACAGTTTCAAGTTCTCGACATGTTTTTAATCTTGGAATTCTCGAGTAAGTGTGTTTCTTACCATTGCTACTCATTTTCCCCGACTCTTTGGTCTTAAAAACACTTGCTTAAGAAATGAGTGATTGCCCTTCTGTGACCCAACTAATTTGCTCCTCAGGAATTATAAGTTCATGTGTCTGTTCATAGCCAAGATCTGGTGGATGATTCCACGTGTCGGAAAATCAGCCAGTGATATCCCTATGGAGACTCAAATGCTTCTCTTGGAAGCAGGAGAAGATTCAGTACTTGATGTTGATGATGAAATTTCTGTGGATGCAACAACTTCAGAAAATAAATTTTACATTCTTGTATTGCCTATACTGGATGGACTATTTAGGACAACATTGCAAGGGACTCCATCAAATGAGCTTCAGTTCTGCTATGAAAGTGGTAGGTTTGCTTTTCATTTTTCAAAAATCCTTTACCCGACCCAATCGTGTCGGGTATTATCGTAACTGGTATGTCCAGAAAATTTATGGTCCCGTCTGATTTTTGTGCATTTTCAAGGTGATCCTGATATCCAAACTTCTCAAGCATTAGAAGGAGTTTTCATTAGCTCAGGGGACAACCCATTTGAACTGATCAAGGATTCAATTAAGTATGTTTCTTCCAACTGTCAATACGATTTATTTACTTATTAAGGCGGTCGTACTATAATTTCATATTCTGATGCTTCCAAATTCCTATTTCTGCAGGATATTGGCCAAGCTCAAGGGTACATTTTCTCACCTTGAAAACAAAAAGGTAAAAATGATTCTTGACCCCACCCCACCCTACCCCACCACACAATTTGTTCAACTATATCTTAGAACATTGAAACTAAGAATAATATATCATGTTTCTACCGACAGGCCCCTGCTCATTTAGATTGGTTTGGATGGTGTACATGGGATGCTTTCTACACAGAAGTTGATCCAAACGGAATCAAAGAGGGTCTTCAAAGGTTTAACATCAAAACCTTAACTGCATCAAAAGTTTTCGTCGTAGTTGAACAAAACTAAAACAAGTCTACTCAATCACATGAACTTTGACTTCGTATTTCAGTTTTAAAGAAGGTGGGATTTCCCCTAAATTCCTGATCATAGATGATGGATGGCAAGAAACAGCAAATGAATTTCAAAAGGAAGGCCAACCTCGTGTTGAAGGAACCCAGTATGTCCTCTCTGCAAGATCTAGTAAGACTTTGTAAATCCTTTGAGATCATGGTACTAATAATGTACTGCTACTACCTTTGTATAGATTTGCCACCAGATTAACAGATATCAAGGAAAACAACAAGTTCAAGGGCTCGGAATCAGACGGTTCATCTAATCTCAAAGAGTTTATCCACACAATCAAAGAGAACTATGGCTTAAAGTAAGTTTCCAGGAGTTCTAATAATGACAACAAACTTCTGTTTCATAAAATGAGTAAATGCTCAAAGTTACTACATGATGCAGATATGTTTATATGTGGCATGCTTTAGCTGGATACTGGGGAGGTGTTTCTCCTTCTTCTGAAGCACTAAAGAAGTACAATCCTAAGCTTGCTTATCCAGTTCAATCGCCAGGAAATATTGGGAATGTTAGAGACATAGCCATGGACAGTTTGGAGAAGTATGGAGTTGGAGTAATAGACCCTCATAAGGTGTATGACTTCTACAATGACCTCCATAGCTACCTTGCCGATAGTGGAGTTGATGGTGTCAAGGTTGATGTCCAGAACTTAATACAAACCTTAGGTTCGGGATATGGTGGTCGAGTTTCAATTAGTAAACAGTACCATGAAGCTCTTGATGAATCTATAGAGAAGAACTTCAGAGAAAATAACTTAATTTGTTGCATGTCTCACAATTCAGACAACATTTTTAGGTGAAGCCACTGAACGCCAGTTCCTACAATAGCTTCAAATTTTCAGCATCTCGAATAATGTCTGATTTTTTTTATTTTAAATCTTATCAATTTCTAGTTCAAAGAAGAGTGCAACAGCTAGAGCCTCAGAGGATTTCATGCCTAATGAACCAACATTTCAGACTCTACATGTTGCATCAGTGTCTTTCAACAGTCTTCTTATCGGGGAAACTGCCGTGCCCGACTGGGATATGTTCCATGTACGTATCTTCTATCTATGTTTTTATGTTCCAGAAGATATTTTATTCTACTATGTTTAACTACGACCTGTCAGGCTAAAGACCAGCATAGAAACAGTAAATTGAATTTCAAATATAACAAAAATTAATACAACAAAGCTAGCTAAATACCGACTCCCTTTTCTTTCTTGAATATAGAGCAACCACAATGCTGCAGAGTTTCATGGAGCAGCAAGAGCACTGGGAGGATGTCCAGTGTATGTTAGGTAGGATATTTCTATCACTCCACATCTTAGAAACATATAATAGGCTTTCAATTTTTTCATCAATGTGAAAACGCATCATTTATATTACAGTGACAAGCCAGGCAAACAGGACTTCAAGATCCTCAAGAAACTTGTTCTTTCTGATGGAACCATCTTAAGAGCTAAATATGCTGGCCGACCTACTCGAGATTGCCTATTTGTAGATCCAGTCATGGACGGGAAGAGGTAATCTTTTATATTGATGTTTAATAGCTTAATTCTTTAATCAACATATTACTCCATCTACCATTACTAACTACAAATTTCTAATCAATGACATAAAACAGCTTGATGAAGATATGGAACTTGAATAAGCTAAACGGAGTAATAGGGGCTTTTAACTGCCAAGGTGCAGGAAGTTGGATGATGAAAGAAGCTCCTGAATCCAGTCCAAACTCAACATTAAATGCTGTACAAATTACGGGCCATGTCAGTCCCCTTGATGTTGAATTCCTTGAAGAGATTGCAGGGGAAACGTGGAATGGAGACTGTGCAATATATGCATTCAATACAGGTTAGTCATCTGCCATTATTTTCAATATATAGTCACTCAACAAAACAGAAATCTGAATACTGAACAATTCATGTTGCAGGATCTCTTTCCAGGGTGCCAAGGAACAAAACCATTCAAGTGTCTCTGGGTGTGTTAGAATGCGAAATTTTTACTATCTCCCCAATCAAGGTGAGCAAAGATCTCAACACTTCTATTTCAATCCACTAATTTCGAGCAAGACTAACATGTACTAAATGCCTATTTTACTAATAGGAGATCAATGAAAACCTTCATTTTGCACCTATCGGATTAATGGACATGTACAACTCGGGAGGAGCAATTGAAGAGTTCAGCTTTAAGGAGACAATAACAATCAAATCAAGAGGTTCTGGACGATTTGGATCATATTCAAGTACAAAACCTAGTAGTTGTAAGGTGGATATGAAGGAGGAGGAGTTCACCTATAATTCTGCAGACGGATTATTGACCATAAATCTTCAAGGGGACGGCAGCCTAAGAGATATAGAAATTGTATATTAAAGCATCATCATGTGAGTGATCTTTGATTTTAAGAGTGTAGCAGCATACACAATTTCCAATTATCAAAGAGTGCAGAGTTTTCATCATGAGTTTTTAAGAAATGTACAATGTAGCACGAAGAATGAATTCAAGAATGGAAAAGGCTATCATCTTTTTCTTAACTTGTAGACCCCCAATTTACATGCCCCCACCCCACCCCCAATTGAACTTGGTTGACTGGAATCTAAAAGAAATTCAAAACCAAAAGAACCAGATGTTTATAAACCTCAAAAAACAAAAATAATAATAATAATAATAATAATAAAAAATAAATAAAATTGTGACGTGTCAACTTTGTGGGTTACCTCTAGATTGATTTAATGAATCTGCTCATAACAGCAGTATCTCTTAAAAATAAATCCATTACAAGCAATATTAGAACATATAATAAGAGTGCTATGAATTATACCATCCCTTCCTCTCCACCTCTTTATTCAAAATAGGATTAGGATTAGCATTAATAAAGAAAGATTCTCTTTCTAAAAGACAGTTATTCATCTAAATGAACCAGCTCAAACATAATAGGAAAGGTGAAGTATAAAAATAAGACCATCACATTATGGCTCAAGTATATTTATTATCCATAACATACTTTATTACTTAGTGAGTCAAACTAGTTAATCTAAAATACAAATTAGACATTATAAGATGATGACATAAGTAATAGCAACCAGTAGAATGTTCTGGTCCAAGCATTCTTAATAATTTTTAGAATAGAAGCAAATATTTATATGGAACTAACTTTAGCACCCCCAAACAAGAACGATAAAAACCCCGAACTTTATGCATGAAGGACGGTTTACACATCATGCCAAAATCCGAAAGAGAGTGATAGTGCAAAACATTGTGTAGAAACTAGAAAGAGTGCACGATATTTCTATTTGGAGAGTGAAGAGAACATTCGTCTCTTTGTAACTCAACTTCCAGGTAAACATAAATATCACTTCCTATTCAACTTTCAAGTAAACATAAAATACCGCTTTCCAGTTTTCAACAATAGGTTTCTTTTAGGTTAAGACTTAAATTTCATACGATTTGAAAGTTTAAACTTACACAGATGTTATAAATCTGTACATCAGATGCAACTTAAAAATCTAAAAGCAATTGTGGAAGTATCCTCTCCAAATGAGTTGCTTCTATTTTATTAGAACCCTCTGCTTCAGCAATTGTAGCAGCACGTTGAATAGCCTCTACAGCATGGAAAACAGCAAATTATGTAATAAATTAGTATTTTTTTTTTTAAGAACCTTTGCAAAGTGATGCAGAGAACGAGATATCATTATAAGAAGTATAAAATTACAAATAATAGCAGAAAGGAAGGACGATTTTCATTTTAAGCTGTCACCTGTCACAAAGAGTCGAAGGAGTTCACAGCTCAGCTTCAATGCATTTGCATTAGCTGCATATAGACGTAAGTTAGCTGCAGAGCAAACTTAAGAAAAGAACTACATTAAATAATACATGATTTCAATAGAAGTTAAATGGTCCACTTCTTGGACTTGAGGACAGCATAACTCAGGGAAAGGCTAAATGGAATGCTCGAGTAAGTTAAGAGGAGACTTGGTTTAGTTTTAAAGGATGGAAAACAAGTTTCTTAAACCATCCGTGCCTGAGTTTTCATCACCTAATGAGAAAGTTAAAAACAAGCAAATCCAACAGCCACCACTACTAGACCTTGCACTGTTTTGGAATTAGGCCCCCAGTCAAACATTGATGATAATATTGAAATTCATGTAAAACTCAAAAGGAACATTACATATGATTTTACTTTAGTTTACCAACCAGCTGGTTCACCTCCAGCTAATTTTCTTGTGTATACAAATGATTAAAAGAACCTATGTAGATCAGCAAAGATACAAACCAGTTTTCTGTTTCCACCTCAGAATAGATATCCACAATGCCTTTGCAACCAGGACAGCCAAAAGCAAATCTAACTAGAAAGGAAACAAAGTAACCTTGGTTTCATCGTGATTTCATCACCACGTATTCTTTAAATGTAAAAAGGATTTAAGCTTCCAAAAAGGCTCTAACATTCAATCACTTCGGAGCATGACGTGTTTTTGCAATTTGCCAAATCTTACAACTACATTTTCTATGTTCGGTTAATAGCTACATGTACAATTGTCTACACTAGATTACAATAATAGAGCAATCATAAACTACCTTCTTATGTTCAGTTGATTTATGAATGACCAACATCGAATCAATTGTTAGGACATGAAGATACACAAATTCTCAAATAATTAAAAATCTAAACCGTATAAAAAGTGCAACCCGGCATTTGCACAATGCATTCAAATTATAGATACCCATGAAGTCCAGAGAACCCCGAGTTCTATTCCAGAAGCAAAGTCAAGAGTGTGGATTCCTTACCAGACGTAAGCCGATTCTTCTTTGACGTGCCGACACCCATCTACAAATAATAGCAATCATGCAAATCTCGTAACAATTCGAAAAAAGGGGGACTTTGATATGTTTAAATTATCATAGTATTTTTAATATCAGGCATTTCATATGTACATAGAATAATCGATGGATGTTCAATCAAATTATCAAATATAACATCCATTCCTATTAGCAAAGAATTTTAAGTTCCTTTATTTTCGAAATGAAATTGAATAAGTTATATTCTAAATTTGATTAGAAAATGAACCTCAGCCTCCACAGTTTCTGTGCGTTCATTTTTCTCCCGCTCTGCCCAGGAAAGAAAAATTGGAATGTGGGATTCAATTTCAGAAAGCAACTACAATGAAAACGAAATTGAGGGGGAAAAAAGGTACGAATAACCTGCTGCTCTTCTTTTCCAAACGAGTTGGAAAATTGCACGAATCAAATCCTGCATACATACACCCATTAAAATAATAAGATTTCAGATTTTTTACAGCCATAATGAACACAATTATAAAACGAATATATTTCATTATTATACGAAATTGATGAAGAAAATGAGATAAAACTGGGGTTTTACAGGATCGAAAGTATTTTCCTCCATTGAAAGATGAACCTGAACCAACCCAATTTTTCAATAAGAAATCTCAAGGAAAAATATCAAAGTGAATAAGAACCATGAAAATAAATAGTCACGTAGAGCCCCTATAGCTCAGTGGTAGAGCGTCAGTCTTGTAAACTGAAGGTCTGTAGTTCGATCCTGCATGGGGGCAATTTTTCTTTTTCCGTGTTAAATGGGACGGACAAGACCCGATTCACTTCATCCGAGCATTGTTCAGCTAGCCATTGATAGGGTGAGTCCAACCTAGGGTGTCAATTTGGCTCGAACGTCTCGGAAAAGGCTCGAGTCGAGCCCCATTTTTGGGCATCGGCTCGAGCCCAAGTCAGCTCGTGTGGTTCATTCATTTTTTACCTGTAACGAGTCAAAACCTAAATAAAGGCAGCAATAGCTGCTTACGGCTGCCTGATATTGCAATCATCAATAGTTGCCTTAAAAGGCAGCTATATGATAAATAAATAAATTTAAGGCAACACATACAGCTTTGTTAAGGGAGCTAAATAATAATAATAAAAAATGAGCCGACTCAGCTCGAACTGAAAGCTCGGATCAAGTTTAGATTTTTTGGTCGAGCAAAAGATCACTTCGGTTCGAACCAAAAAAAAAACTCGAATCATTTTTATTTGAACCGAACTCGAGTTTCAAGTTTCGACTCAACTCGTCGAATCAGCTAGATGTTTTTTAAACTTTTTTAATTTAAGCCAAAAACATGAGCGAATTGCAGGTCATCGATGAACTGACTCGAGAGTCAATTTGTACAAGTCATCCACATATTTCTGTTGCTCGGCTCGCACCCGAAACTCGACCGCAAGTGAGGCGAGTGACTCGTGTAAACAAGATAATGAATTTTTTTTTATTTTCATTCAACTTATTAAATTTTATATAAAAATAACTTCTTTTTTTTTTTAAAGATTTAATCGAACATGCTCAACGAACGCTATTATTCCCCCAACTATTTTAGTTGAGAAATAAGCTTGGCAAGGGAAACTTCGTATATAAAACTTACGTAAGCTCTTACGCAAGTTAAAAAGGTTTTTGAGACAGGAAAAAAAAGCTATACCCCATTATCAATAAAATAAAACCTCAACCAATACAATTTATTAATTCTATTGTCTGAAACAAGCCATTAACATGTTCTAATATGTATTAAATTTGTCTGATTATAATTCTCCTACTTACCAGGAATCTGCACTGTGTCAATTATTATTAAAGTTGCCGACAAGAGTTTAATTAATTTACTAACACTGCTTTAAAAGTGCACCAGTTATATATCTTGATAGTTGATGTTGAGTAAATGCAACATAAAGTCTCGTCTCGACTAGACACGTGGTACATAATAGACAAATATGGGAATTGGGCTCATCTAGTCATCTTCCGCGATACGTATTATATCAGAGCTAGATTCCAAGCTCAACTTTGTGGATGAACACGATTAGTCTCAATTGTAACCAAGAAAGTGTCGACACGAGTTAATCACATGCTAGTTGGGAAGATCCATGGTTGGCTCTCAAAACGAATTGTGTACGCATAAAGAAGTAACCCTTGTTGCAATTGAAGAGTTGTACATACGGAGCATGTGATCCTTCACAATTTGTGACAAAATAATTACTGTTTTGACGGGAGTTGGTGTGACACGATACTCGACGTATATGCACATTACATTTTCTTAGGATAGCAAGTTCGAGATGCATTGAGAGTGCAAAGTAATAAGTTCCCTTCTTGATTTATAGAGAGAGCAAAATAATAATAATAATAATGTCATTCATAGCAGTCCTCCTATACGACAGCTTATTATTTGAGATATTAACATGTTATTATAAGGATGCCTACTGTGGCTATTAACTGTTAGTCGTGGAAGCCAAGTTTCAAGTTTTACGAGCCTATGTGAACCAAGGCAAAGTTTAGACGTACAAAAACGTTTTCTGTTTTTAATTTTATTTTAAATTTTTAATCATTGTGAAAAAATTCAATAATTCAAATTATACATATCAAACATCTAATATTATAAAATACTGTATTTACTTAATAATTTTTATATAAAGATAAGTTTCAGAATCATAATTACATAACGTAGATAACTTGTAGCTTAAATATTATCTAATCTAACTCTTTATCGGAATTCAATTCAATATCTTCTTTTTCATCTAATTCATTTGACAAACTAATAATAATTGAAATTAAACACAAAAGTCAGATGCTCAAAAGTATAGGAAAGTGAAAACACAGGAAAACCACACAAAAAGAAGAATTGTAAGAAAAAATTACTAAGAATTCACAAAATACTGAGAATAACATGCTCCAAAATTACAAATACAATGCAAAACATAATAATATCCTAATGTTATACGTACATAATATCCAAATCAATCCGATGTGCGAAGAAATTGAGAGGTTTTGCGTCGCTCTGTCGTTTTTTTTTTTCCGTTCTTTCGTCTTCTTAGTTTTCTGGAGTGGAGTTTTTGAAATTTGAAGGGATATTGGAATACTGAGTTTGGATTGTGGATTTTATTTTTAAAACAAATTGGGCCCCCGAAAATCTGGGTTTGAAGCAGAAGTGCGCCTAGACGTCCCGAATAACTAGGCGCGTCTAGGAATGCCTAGGCGAGCATTAAGTGGTCAACATTGTCGTTAACCGCTTAATTTTTGCATAGACTTGAGACGAAACGTTTTCATCATGTTTCCTGCTTAGGTGACGCATAAACACGCTTTTTAGAACACTAATCGAGTCATAAATATAAGTAAATAAAGTTTTCGCCTCTTTGACAAATTAAATGAACAACCATTGAATTTAAATCAGTGGGATATTCCATAAAACACCTGGACTTTTGATAAAGTATTTTCAATTTGCACATTATATTTGACGAGGGCAAATTAAATCTTGAAATCATCTATCACAAAAAAATTTCTAGTAACTTACACGTGAGGGCCGCGTTAAAAAAGTACGAATGAATAAATTTCTCTCTCTTTTGACCAATTAAATGGATCGATCATTTGATTATACCCTTAAAATAGAGCGAGATTTCGTAAACAAACCAAGTCTAAAAAATTGGAGATCCATTAATCAGTTAATACTTTTCATTTGTAGTATAAGCAATCGACTTATTCTGTAGGCATTGGCTACATGTTCCCACAATTTCATAGGAAGAACCCTAAATTAATAAACAACTTTGCGTGTTTTCATAAGGAAAAAGGCACCTTTTATTGTTTTTTAGGACATTATTACTTACATACGTTTTCTTCTTGAAATCCTAAAAAGTACCAAAAACTAAAGAATTGTTTCCCTTTTTCTTTAATCAAGTAGCAATTTTGAATCATGGGCGACAAAGCTTGGGGTTACAAGTCAAATGAACAAACTTTGATAATTTAATAGTATGAAAGCACGTGATTTGATAGAGGTAAAGGTTTTTTTTTTTTCTCTCGAAAAACTAAGGATCAAGGAGTAAGACAATGAATACCATAGATCAATAAATTCTTCACACATAAACAATTATATGAATATTAATTAATACTATAAATTATCGTGTTTCGTAATGAATTGTACAACAAATAGTGTTGCCCAGTACTACTAACGGATTAGAGAAGCTAAAATCTTGTTTGATACATTCATGTTTAGTACTATAAGAAAGTAAACTTCTAGTTCCAAATAAATTTGGACTCGGCTATATGAATATTTGTTCTCAATATTGCTACATTCGCTTGATATGTCATTCCAACATTGTGCAAACATGAACAGAGAAAATTGTATTCATTATTCAATGAATTATATATAAAGAGTACTTCTCTGAGGAGAAAAATAACTATAAGCTATATATCAAAGAAATAAACTTTAATCTCTGTCTGAAGAAGTAATCAAAGACTCTGTGAAGACAGTTGAAATTGAAATATTCCAAACTTTAATTTCTCCATCCAAACTTCCACTGAAAACTGAAAGATTTTCATCCAAATCGCCATCAGAAGCTGCAACAATTGACTTAACTGGTGTACAATGTCCTTCAAGAATTCCCAAACAACGGTACCCTTCTTTGAATTTTTGCCAAATTCTAACTGTTTTATCAGATGAACCACTCAATAATGTACTATTTACATAATTTAAGCACAATATGACCCCTCTATGCCCAGCCAATGATCCTTTCACCACCATGTAATTAGTACTATCCTCCCTCTCCCACACACAAATAATTTGATCTCCTCCTCCTGAAAAAAGTACCGATCCATCCTTTTTCAGTGCCAATGCATTGACGCTAGACGAGTGTTTATCTAAAATACTTAACAATTTGTGGGTTTTCTCGACTCGCTCCCAAACTTTTATGTGTCCGTCAGCAGAGGCCGTGTATATTAGGCCGTTAACAGAAACAACAATTGCATTGACAGCATCATAATGCGCGTTTTTCATCGATTCTAAACAATTCATGTCTGATATTTTCCATATTTTGAAACTCTTGTCCCATGAAGCTGAGTACATTAGTCCATTATTCACAGCTAAACATGAAACTGCGTCTGAATGTTCAATCCAAAGCTTCTGCTTGTGACGTCTAACTTGAACATAGTTTTTTGCGAGCATGCAACGGCTTAGACGATCTTTAAACGTGGGAAGTGTTGATATCAGACGGTGCTTCTTGCTTGATGTCACTTGCCAAACCCTTATTTTGCAATCTTGATGTGCAGTGAAGATTTTACTGTCACTGAATGCGATAAACTTGACCAAACCGGACCTTGAATCACTGCAGCTAAAGGTGTCAATAAGTTCATAATTTGTTAAACTATAGACACTAATTTCATTGACAGATGCTGCATAAAGACTGTTTTCATGTACTGCCAGGAAACTAATTTGTGAAGCTAGGGTTCTAAGAGAAGCAATATAGCAATGAAATACAGAGGGTTTTGGCGTTGCATTGGATTCAAGACTGCTAAAACTTGTTTCTTCAGAAAGTGTAGATTTTGACTCACTTGTGGGGATCCATGATTGGAAATCCTCCATTGTTAAACTATTTGAAAAAAAAACACAAACACACACACAGAGTAAATCACTGAGAGAGAGAGAGAGAGATGTAGGTGGGATGGGGTGGGGTGGGGAGAAAGGAGTTGAACATGAAGGCAGAAGCTAATGAAGTTGAGAATTAATAAAGGAGAAGAGTTTAGGGAATTTTCCATTTGGACAAAAATTAACCATTTTTAAATTCTACAATTCTCATTGTGGTCCAAGTGCCATTTAAGTATAGGTTTGTTGGCTTTGTCAATGGGCTATGGAATTGCAATCTTTGATCCTACTTCAAATCAAGCATATAATATTTTGTGAAAAATATTTTTGAACATTGTTGAATAGCACCATATTCGTTATCTAATAACGTGACAACAACAAAACTCGACAATAGAGATCTTCTGTTGTTAAAACCGGCAGAATCTACAACACATCAGCGACATGATATTTTTCAATTTTTTATTATTAAAAATTAAATTACAGACGAAACACTAACAACTAAAACGTTAAGTATTATCTTATACAATTTGTCTAATATTATGCACTAACAATGCTTTTGGACAGTTATAGCAAAGTCCCACAAGATTGAGGCAATTTCTAATTTGGAGGAATAAACAAATGAAAACAATGAAAAGGCCTTTACCAACCAAGTTTTAATTAACTCCTCAGCATGTGCTTTTATATATATTTTATCAGACAGGTTCAAACAAATCAAAGTGCATTTTCATTTGATGGGATTTGTCTAAAAAAATGTGTTGTTTTTATTTTATAGGTTGCGAAAAGCAAAGATTAGAGGTTGGTAATGGCAAATTAGCTGAGATTATGAGTATCATAAACCATCATCACAGAACAGATCAAGTTCATGAGTTGTACCGATAATGACAAATGTGTAGCTTAACTAATTCTCAATAATATTGACGTGTTCCATTGTCAAAGATGTCTTATTTACATAAATTAAGGATAGGTATTTTAATTTGAAAATACAAAAATCGGACCGAGCTAATCGGTCAAGTTTGATTCTAGTAAAAAAAAAAAAAATTTGACATTGATTTCTAGTTCTCACAATTGAGAATAAGTAGATTATAATTAGGTTTTAGCTTTAACTATATAATCAAATTACTTTTTTTTTTTATAGAAACTTATTACCATAAATGAATTTTAGTTATGGTTATAATATGGTTGGGACATTGTAGATTACTGAGATGTGGAGCTAGTACATGTATATCAGATTTGAGAGGCTAATGTTGTTTCTACAATGAAACTAATAGACTATCTGTGTTATATAGTGCACCAGTCTTGCAAAACTTGGCTATAACATTATCGATATGTTGACGATGAATTCAGAGATACAGGTCGAACCTACTGCTTTTGTTATCATTCCGATCCCTTTTTGACTTGGGAAAATTAAACTAAATTTAATGAAACTTAATATAATCGGAAGATTGAGCTACAAATCAGGTGTACAATGTTGTCTGGTAATGTTTACAATATGCCCTGAGAATTTGGTGGTCTTGAAGAGATTTTGATGTACATTTCCCTATTTCCCTATTTACAGATGACATGTAGTTCGTTATCATCTTTTTTCAGTCAAGTCAAATTTTATAACATATTTTTGGGGTGGAAAATATGAAAAATCATTGACTTTCTCAAGATTGAGGGCAAACCATACATCACATAACATAATACAAGATCGCTCTTGTTTGTTTTTAGGATGCTTTCCTAGATTGGTCGCCAACTTGGCAAGACTATGTTAAAGATCCCAGATGAATTCTTTTTATTTGTTATGCAAGTATGACTAAGTTTATGGGCAGTCATCAGGAATGTAATTGGCGTTTTTAACTTTTCATTAAAAATCTTATTGTATTATCAAGTGATAGGATGCACGAGAGCGCCTGTTGAAGTTAGTATGTCGTCTGTATTACAGCCAAAGGCCACCACTATTCCTATTTAACAATTCTGAACCGTGAAAAAATTATTAGTGAATGTAACGGATAATGGAAAGTAACTCGTTAATTTACTAATGGATAAAAGATTTTTAGTGATGTGAGGGACAACAAAAACATCTAATAGTTGAAAGTCACGGAATGGGGAAAGTTTACCGGTATGGGTAGGGATGCACCATTCCCGACAAAAACACAATCATGTATAAGAAGTGGATTGATCCAATAAGGAATGGGCTGGAGTTGTATGGGCCAACGCCCGTGTCTAAAAACCAATCTAAAGCCTCATTTGGGGACATGGAGCAAGAGGCGTTGAAAATCTCAGCAAGGTAAGCAGAATTTTCTTACCGAGTGTATCTCTGGTCGCAGCTGTCGGCTTAGTGTCCTTTCATCCGGCAAATTTGACATTGCGATGGGTGATGTTGTTCGTCCATGACCACGGTAGAAGGGACCGTGGTTGCTGTTGCGGTCGAGACTAGTGCCATCATGGATGCCAATTGAGTCTTTAGGGCACTGAATTGGCTTTGCGTCACATATTACAATGGCGGTGGCAGGTCGTGACCCCTTGCGACAGATTCCGACTCTATCTCTGCCGCATTTTCGACCATACGCGTTTCACTCTTAGTCCGTCTCCTTGTCATTGTTCATTGGTTTCCCACAAACGACGCTAATGAAATCGTTGCGAGATATACATCCGCATTCTCCTTGACGTGTAGGGTGTTCCGGCTACTCCGATCGGTGAATACTACCTACAAAATGAGGTCGGGGCTTTCTCCCCTGTTATACCTCTGGCATGAGAATCAGTAACCGATTTTGAGAAGTAGGAAGAGTATAATTGGAATGCAAATAGTTCGGGGTTCTAAGAGTCCATACCTTTCACACCTTAGAGGTACTTATATGCATATGATGCAACGCGCTTGTTTAGCAATTAATGGTGCCACATGTCCTACGTAAATCTTCCCACTTCTCCCACATTCTGATGGGATGACCCTCACTCTTCAAGCAGTTGGTCGTGCCTACGTTTAGCAGGAGTGATTCTCGTCCAGCTCATTGCCATTTATATGGTTAAGTGTAGCGTTAGCCTCATAGTGGTAGACGACCTATGTAAACATAGAGGGCCTAATGGTGGCGACAGCCTCATGGAGGTCAACGACCTCATAGTGGTCGACGGCCTCGTGGTGGTCAACGGCCTTATGATGGTAGATGTCCTATGTGAACATAGAGGGATTCATGATGATAGGCGAACTATGTGAACATAGAGGGCCTCTTAGTGGTAGGCAACCTCATGGGGGTCGACAGCCTATGTGAATGTAGAGAGCCTCATGGTAATAGGCGGCCTCATGGTGATCGATGGCCTCATGATGGTAGACAACATATGTGAACGTGGAGGACTTCATGGTGGTACGTGGCATGTGTGAACGTAGAGGGCCTCATGGTGGTAAGCTGTCTATGTGAATGTAGAGGACATCATGATAGTAGATGGTCTATCAAGATCTTAGGAACGGGACGTCCTTGCTTGCTTGTTTCATTAACCATAGCATCCGATGGGGTTATTACAGCCTTTAGTAGCAGACTGTTTCAAACATTGGCCTCCACCTTTCTCCAGGTATTGCTGGTGGTACTCTTCAGCTCGATAACATATATTTGCGAGAAGAATTTCAGTGACAATCTTCTTATTTGGGAACTCATTCTGATTTGCTTCTAATGATTCACGTGCTAAATTAGCCTGTGTCTAGTTGTAGTATTATATTCCTAACCGATACTATGTCTCCACATCATTTCCCTGTGAAAAAAATGCATTTAACTTATTAAGTACAGAAGTCCTGAACAAATTTTGCATGCTAATTTAGGATCTAATTCACCAATTTACTTGGAATGAAAAGAAGTAAAGAACTAAGAAATATACTATAAACATTCTAAAGTAAATACAACAATAATTAGCTATTCACATTTTGCTCTAAGCACCCGTTAAGGATGTTGATGCTACCAAAAATCGTACATGTTGAATTTCGAGCTTGATGATTGAGAATAAGTACGAACGTAATCTTCCGATACCTGAAACAAAGGTGTCGAGGTGTGTCGTCGTCATCCCTCCGATGCTTAAGTCAGAGAGAATACGAAAAAGGTTGAGTGCTGAAAATTGTATGAAAAATGTACCTGAATAATGATCCAAAATTCCATATTTATAGAGCTTAGTAGTGGTGCATTCCAAGTAGGACTCGACATCCTTATTTTTAGAAATTATTATTGGGATAAGTGTTGGATTAAAACCAGAATTCTTATCCTACATTACATGTAGTATGTTCCAAAATAGACTCCTTATAAACCTAGAATTCTTGAATTGTGGTAGTTAGATAGGGTTAGAGTTCTTTCGAGGTGAGAACTATAAACACTTGATCATAAAGTACCTTGAAGATTCGACCAAGGCAAATACCCGAGCACACACCCTCGTGGATAAGTGATGTGAATGTCGTGGGCATCCATAGAGAAGTCCTCGAGGTATCCTGAGGATTGTATAGGCTCGAGGACATGGATCTCAAAAATCAAAAAGTGAGCATATGGAATCCTTGTGCTTGATGTGAATCACCGATAGTCTTATCAGATGTAATCCTGGGCCAGGCCTATAGTCCAGGTGTGTGGCATGCTGAGGACCTGGCCAACTCTGATCAGCCAGGTCTCTGGCCCAGAAAGGGCTTTCTTTTTCAGAAAATCAATAAAACACAAACAAATGAAAAAAAAAGGAGAAGGTACAAAAATACATTAAAATTAGGGGTCAAATTTGAACATTCCAGTTTTTGAACATTTCACTGAAAAGTACCTTATTTTATTTTTTATATGAAAGATCATTATAAACTAATATTCTTACTCGAATGAATTAAGAAATGAATCTTTCTCCTACACTTTCACTCAAAATTCCCTATAATATATCATTGTCAAAATGTTCATGCTGGACTGTGGAATTAGATTCAAGGTTGGCTAAAACTCAACACAGATGTGGTTTTAGAAGATCATTCGTAGCCGATGGAGGAATCTTGAGGAATGAAGATGCTGAATTCGTCTTCACGTTTCATGCGGCGAAACTTAGAGCGCTCTTGAGGGGTCTAAAACTTTGCTTCAAAAGTGCTTGTCATTTCAAGATATATATATATGAGCAGATCTTGATTGGACCCTATGTAATCAATGGATAGAAGGAAATGGCGATGCCGATCACATGGCTTCAGAAGGTTTCTACACGAGAGTACAAAGTTTTGGAACCTATAGAAATTGACGATTGAATTCTTGGAATTGTCTCGCATGAACGTTCAAATTTTATATCGGTTAGATACTATTCATAGCATCTTGTATAATTTTTTTCCCTATAACAAGTTGTTTTATGAATGTTATAATTTTAAGGTCTGTAATGGAATTTCATTTAATTTTCACATGTCTTTTCTTTTATTCATTCATTTCATCAATCAGAAGTTTATTAGAATTTTCTTAGCTAAAAATGTAAATACTTCCCACTCCTTCAATTTTGGGAGTTTTCACGTTTGGAAATATACCAACGGCAATTTGTTTGGATTTTCTTTGGGTACATAAAATCCATAATATGTTCTCCAAGTCGCTGGGAGTTGTTAGATTTAGGGTAAAGTATAGGCAGCATCCTTGACCTTTTGACCGCCTAGCAATTTTACCCTAGTTGTATATGTTTATGGGAATAATACATAACTCATAGTTTTAAAGTTCACATTTCATGAATAACAAACTTATTAAAATATTTCAAAAATCAGGTGATAAATAAATTTATTAAATATTAAAAAATAATATAATATACATTAATTGTTTACACCAATACCACCCCACTACACCACCTTCCTTCCCCTCACTACACCACCTTCCATCCACCTCTTCACCGGAGATGGCCATCTGCTCCGGCTGGCGACATCTCCTGCAAACTTCCGACGACTTTCCAGCGAACTTCCGACTACTTTCCGACGAACTTCCGACGACTTTCGGTGAACTTCCGATGACTTTTCCGGTGAACACTCCGGCGAATTAAAGATTTCCAAAAAATTAAAAATTGAATAACACCCCCACTCCCATGTATCCACCTACCACCACCCCACCCCTGCCTCCACGTCCTAAAAAAATTATCGAAAAAATTTCAAGTCACTTTATATAATCAAGTTGATGTCGGTCTCATATGTTACTAATTGTGACCAAGTGTGTACTCAGTGTGACTAACTGTGACCAAATTCATGTTAAGTGTGAGTGTCTGTGACCGAATGTGACTTGAATATAATCAAGTCACAATTAGTCACAACCAGTCATAGTACACACATATTTGGTCCCAAATGGTCACCACAAACAAATTCGCTTACACCACGGACCAGCATCACAATCCAGATTTAAGTAAGGGGTCTTCCTGTAAGTAGGCAGGAAGACTGAATTACACAGATTTGTTTAAGTTGCGATAGATTGTTTGGAATGAATGGAATATGCTCCACTTGGTTTGACTGGTGCGATTATGTAGGCAAAAGATGAAAAGTTTAGTTTAGTAGTTCCTGAATTCTATAGTCTATTTCTGACTTCGAATTATATACCAGTTCTAAATTTTTAATTTTAGGAGTGTGAGAATACAAGTGATTTGGCAAGGGAGATCGCTCCTACAGCACATATCACTGCACCACCAATGCACACAACACCACAATCGCAAACCACAGATCTGCAGCTCCGACCCCTCAAATTGGTTACAACGAGTCACAATTAACCAGTCACAATCGATCACAAACGGTTACAATCAATCACATTTAATTCCCGTTGATTCACAGTTAATTAAACGATGTCGACCATGGCTTCTCTGTGTTGTTCATCACCGTTGTTGCCCAGATAATAGAATCACCACCACCACCAAATCAAAATAATAGCAAAATCAATCAAGAAGAGCATCACCACCACCAAATCTCCAAACCGCCACCACCACAATCCCCAAACTGCTTAGAAAGAAGAAACCACCCCCAAATCCCCAAATCGCCACCCCCACCATCCCCATCGTCTACCGCCACCACTACAGCCATCACCATCCCAACCGACGATCCACCACCACAGCCACCACAACAAACATCGCCAGATTTACCACACAAAACACTGTCGGCGCAGCAAATGACTACCACTACAGCGTTGCCGCTGCGCCTTGAGCTACCGCCTCATTAGTCGGCGCAGCTTCGCGACGTTGTCGTTCACTGCAGTGTCGCCGCTGCGCCGTGAGTCATCCCTGCACACTCAACGCCATTTACAGAGAGAGGAAGGGGGGATGACAGAGAAATGACGATGTCGTTCCATTCACAAGAGGAAGGACGGAGAAGGAGAGGTGAGCGTCGCCGCCGAGCCGTGAGCCATCACTGGCGACATTGCCGTTCCATTCACGGAGAAAGGACAGAGAGGGAGAGGGGAGCATCGCCTCTGCCATTCCATTCACAGAGAGAGAGAGAGAGAGAGAGAAAGAGAGAGAGAGAGAGAGGGAAGGAAGAGGCGAGAGACGAGAGAAGGGAAAAATGAAAAATTAGGGTTTTAAATTTTTAATTACCTGAATTATGATTAAAAAACTTTGGCACCTGACATTTGCACAGTAAACTTTAAATATCGGGAGCCATGTGATTTATATGTTTATTTAGCATTAACTTGTATTTGGCACGGATTTATGGCCTGCGTGGGAGTTTCGCCGTATCAGTTATGAGCGGAACGATTTTCAATAATTTTAGTAGCGATTTTTAAAATTCTCCAACCTATGCTTGAAATTTTATTATTCATCGGTTCCAAAAGTTTTTTTTTTTTAAATAAAATTATGTATATATCCCTTGGTAAAATTTTCTTTTATATGAGTTTTTACTCATAAGTTATATTTTACTTATAGATGATTTTTTTTACATATAAGTTAATATTTAATTAAAAAAATTAATTAAAATTTTAAGTTAATATTTTTTACTTATAAGTAAATTTTATACTTTTAAATAACTTTAAGTGAATTTTTTACTTATAAGTAACTTTTCTTATATTTTACTTATATTTTATAAGTGAAGTGTCTTATTAGTAGTATTTTTATTTATAACAATTTTTTTACATAAAAGTGATTTTTTACATGTAAGTAATTTTTAATCATAATGTAATTCTTTTTATCTTACAAGTAATATTTTACTTATAAGCATTTTGTAAATTATAATATAATTTTTTAAATGATAAATAATTTCCTAGATAATATATTTTTATCTACAATTTAGTTTTGAACAAAATATATTGATTGAAAATAATTATTTTGTAAAGGGTAAAATTGGAAGAGAATATGAGAAACGATCAAAATCCGTCAATTTGATGAGTTGAGAGAACCGCTCAAAATTATATTACACTGATTTTGGGTGGTTTTAAAATTTAAACCATCAAAAATCGGTGTTCAAAAAAATTGGCAAGCACCGGTTTTTCCAACACGTCAAACGGTGCCACCCAAAATCAATCAAAATCAGTGAAAAAAAAAACTCCCATGCAGGCCCTTAGGCTTTGTGAATCAGGGTTACAGGCCCAATATCACCTCTTTGTTCCTAAATGGGTGAGTGAAAGCGTGAAACAGCATAAACAACTAATAAAATTATTTTGAAAAGGTCAAAATTATTAGCCTTTTTGGAGATTTAACTATAATTGTGTGATATTAAGAGGATGGTTAATCAAGAAGGCGTGGAAAAAACAGAAGGTATTTTGTTGTAGATCGCCAGATGTTTATTGTTTTGAATTTGTCCATGGCTTGATTCATTGTGTCAGTTTCGATTTACAATGGTTCTACTACATCTCATACCTACTTATAACATACTATTCGCATTTCAATCTAGAAGCCAAGAAAGCAAGAATAGATAACGTTGTTACCTTCGAACTTTGTTAAATAGGCGATTCTGTTTGGTTGGTAAATCTTGAAGTCCTTCATTTCACTTTTAGTCTTCTATTATCTTTACTTAGTTTTAACATTGAGCATGTACGTCCACAAGCTCGTGTCCATGCCCTTGTTTGGTAGAGAGGAAGAGATAGAGTTCAGCAGGCTGAGGTTGTAGTTCAACAATCAAGTCAAAAGGTCCAAAGATTTTTTTTAATAAAAAATGAGAAATTGGTGGCAAAATATATATATATATATTGCCACCATATATAGTGAGAAACCCTAGCAGTAGAGCAGGCATTCACAGCAAATTGATTAGCAGTGATAGCCCTTCCTGCAGACGAGGACGCCTGCGCCGGAGGTCATGGAGCTGACAAGTGAAGACGGCTTGGCTCTTAAGCTTGAAGCCTTGGCATAACTCGATGAGGCTCTGGCACCGGAAGGCGTAAAATATGCACCATTTAACATTAGGTCCCCTTATGATCTCCAATTCCAATTCTTCCATTCACTTTTTGGTGCATTGTCATGGTTTGTCACCTGCATGGATTCAAAACATATGATTTGTTAAAGACAAGATGGTTAACAATAACATGATATTAGAGTCAAGTCTCTCGTCAACGCTCCTTTAAGAAAATTGTACAAGTACTCGTAAAAAAATGGATTCTTTATGCATGTGGATTGTGGAATCGATGACACGTTGAAGATAAAATTTGAAATAATGCACATGTCACGTCTCTCTAGCGGCACTTAAACTTTTAGATGAAACGTAAAGAAAGGTTTTTAATAGATTGTGACCTCTTTGCTAAATCTGTTATCTGGGGCAAGAAATCTGTTGCCTTGGCTATTAATGGTGGGCGCAGCACTCCCTCCAATGGCATACATTTTCCATCGTGTGTAGTCATTGTTTACCACATGGAAGTAACCATGTCTGCATCTACATGCCACAAAAAAATACAATTTTAACTCATATTGATCAAAGAATCTGTCTAAATTTCGACGTCAACCAAATTAGAGACACCTTTTTAATGTTTAGCCTAAACTTTTTAGCTTAATTTACCTTGGCATTCTTTGGACAAGCCCTTCTCCAAAGTGATTAAAAGCAATTGTAACTTGCATGTTCTTGTCTTGGACATAAGAATCATTATGTCCCAAAAGCATAACCTTATCATGTTGTGTCATAAAATTGTTTGAAATGGTAATAGCTGTTGATCCTTTAATGGCATCAATCAGCCCATCAGTGCAATTCCACAAGGAGCAATGGTCCACCCACACGTGGCTCCCACCATAGATTGACACGCCATCACCGTCCGATATAGTCCTCCACCCGTAGTGATGTGGGGAGCTCCTCACCATAGCATTCCCCCCTTGCTTACATTCGTGTATGTTAATCCCATGAATTATAATATTAGTCACATATTGTATTGTAATGCAAGGACCACCAGCAATATGAACACTAGCCCCCCTTCCATCAATAGTCTTGAAGGAGTTCATTATCAGTTCTTCCTTCAATTGGATTACCTGTTGAATGCACAAAATGTGGTATCAAAACAGGCAAAAGTTGAGTTCAAGTTACCAACACCTGTTTATAAATTTGGGTACAAGTGAAGCTTTAATGAAAAAAGAATCTTGATGGTGTAATAAAGACGTGATTCAAAATGATAATTTTGTTGTCTTTCTAATATTTTAAAGTTTTAGATAAGGTGATTCATCATTACCATGTTTCTAGCGAATATGATCCACAATGGCTCATCTTTGATGACAGCGTGCCGAAGAGTCCCTGGTTTAGGATTAACGGGATCATCATCATTAGAATCAGTTACCACATAAATGTCACCATCTCTGCCACCAATGGCATTTTTACCAAATCCAATAGCGCAATATGCTAGCTTCTGGCGGTGAGCCTCCCAATGAGGGTCGCACCGCCAGCAATCATCGATGGGATTACCAGTGTTGCATGAAAGAAATCCCAGTTTCCTTCTCGAGGCATCGAGCTTCCTGCATTAATATCACACACTACTGAGAAATTAATGACACAGGACAACTGTTTTATTAACTAACAAATTTATATACTTATGCACTTCTTGTACTACGAATTCAGGGTCTAATACTGAAGAGGCGATCAGGCATGGAATTAGGAAGCAAAATATAAGCAACAGAAACGGAATTGGAGGCAATAATTCCATACGCCACTATTTCTCTGTTAAAGGGTGGGGGGATGTGGGAAAGAAATAAGTGAAATGGAGTTTTTATAGTACTAAAATTAGTGGTGTCACCAGCTCCTCTGTGATTACTGGAAATTGAATCCCCCCTATTATGGTAGTAAATTTGCATATTAAGCAAGTCCAAGATATAGTTAAGATATCCTAATTAAACACTTTTATTTGTGAGGTGGCGACCTGTTAGTTTAGATGAAATATTCTGTTATAAATTGATCACAAGATAATGACAATAATAATAGAAACAAAAACAAATAAGAGTCAATAATGAATGTGTTTATAATATCAAGATCTCATGATATATATATGAGCCTCTTTTAGGAGTTTTAGATGAAGAAAAAACATAAAATCCCAAAAAATGGGGATAAAACCCATCACGGTAGTGTCTTGACGCCACCAAGCTAGCGTCGGGACATTTTTCACAATAGAGGCACAGTGTCCACTATTAATTAGAACTCTCAAAACAAAAACTCTTTAAACTTCTTCTATTCAATCAAACACCAAATCACATGGAATTTGGGACGTCACACCAAAACAAATCTCCACCTTGAATCAAATTTCAATGCAAGGAATTCAAAAATGAATCTCCAAGTAAACATCACTCCTTATCTTCCAAATAAACTACAATGAGCTAAATCAAAGACAAATACCTACTAAATTCAAGCAATGATCAATCAATATTCAAACTTAGCAATGGGAAGTAGTTTTGTCATCATATCAGAGGATTTTCCTTGGTATCAACTTACTCACAATAATATCTCCACGAGCAATCACATCACGCATAAAATGATACATCACATCAATGTGCTTAGTCTTCTCGTGAAACATATGATCTTTAGTCAAGAAAATAGCACTCTAACTATTACAATATAATGTAAAAATCTGTAAGTCTTCAATGATTTCACCAATCAATCATTTCAACCACATAACCTTCGTACATGCCTCTATAATGGCCATGTACTATGCCTCTATTGTAGACAAAGCTATGTATTTTGTAAAATAGCTTTCCGATCGATAGCACATTCTCCAAGAGTAAACGCATACCCTGTAAGTGATTTCATTTTATCAAGATCTCCTACAAATTTGAATTCACGTACTCAATGGCTCCGTCTGAATATCTACCAAAATGCAAACAAGCATTAGAAAAGCCCCTCAAGTATCTGAATATCCACTACACTATTTTCTAATATTCCTTGCCAGGATTTGCCATGTATCTACTAACTGCACTGACTACATGAGTCAAATTTGGTCTTGTACAAACCATATCATACATAAGCGAATCAATCACACTAGAATAAGAAACCCGAGACATGTAATCAATGTATTCATCGGACTGATAACACAAGTTAGATGATAATTTAAAATGGGCAGCCAAGTGAGTGTTGACAGCCTTAGCATTCAACATATTAAACATTTGAAGCACTTTTTTAATGTACCATTTCTGACTTAAATACAAGCTGCTAGCCTTACTATCCTTTATGATTTTCATACCAAGAATCTTTGTTACTGCACCCAAATCTTTCATGTCAAACTACTTACTAAGTTGAAATTTCACCTTCCTAACCTTTACTTTGCTATTGGCTACTATGAGCATATCATCAACATATAACAAAAAGTATGTGATCAATCCACCATCTTCATTTCTAAAGTACACACAACTATTATAATTACTTTTAATGAAACTATAAGTAGTCATGAATGAATCTAACATTTTATACCACTGCCTCGGTGATTGCTTCAGTTCATACAAGGACTTCTTCAACAGGCACGCATAATCTTCCTTCAGTCCACTGCCTCTATTTGTTGCATGTAAATGCTCTCCACAAGTTATCCATGTAAGAATGATGTTTTGGCATCCATCTACTCAACCTCCAAGTCATTCTTAGCCATCACTCCAATTAAGGCCCCGAATAAAGCTATGTTTTACAACTAGTGAGAACACATATATGAAGTCAACACCTGAAATTTGTCATTGGTTGACTTCATATCCTCCTACATAGCAATCAACAATTTGCTAAAATCACTACAGTTGAATATATAGCATGCTCCTCAATGGAATCGATACTGTCAACCACACTTAATGCATAAGCTTTCAGATATTCTTCTCCATACTTTTGTGAAGGCCTAATCTGTCTGCAATGTCTATTCTTAGCAATCAAATGTTGTGGTGTTATTGGTGGTGTACGCAAAGTATTACTGTCTAAGAGCTCTGAACTACAGTGATCTCTAGTAGATTGTACCAAAACCTATGATTGTCTCTCTAGACCAATTTTCAACTCCACGCAAGTCGAATGATTATGTTCCTCAGTTTTATCAAAATCCCCATGAGCCAATGCCGCGAAAAGTTATTTTTTTTGGAGTGTTATTATGTTCTTTCTTGCCGTGAAAAAAGTAGTCTAACATGTACATTACCTAGATGAGATTTTCTATAAATAGCTAGAGAAGAACATGAAAAAGAAAACGACTCGAATGATATGTTAAGTTGGGATGTGAAATATTACCTTCCAACAACGACGTACAACTAAATAGAATACTCAAAAATGTGTGCAATATGTTTACGTATGAATAAATAAATATAATATGGGTGTATAATACTTGATAAAATAATTGGTTCATTTTAGTAGTTTTAAACTTCAACAAAATTCTCTTTTTCTAAATTGAATTATAAAGTAAGTATGATGATCCTATCACAAAATCATAATCCGAATAATATTTTTTATTTTTGGCAAAATAAAAAAATGGAGGTTTTTGTCTGATTTACTTTTAAATTTTATTTTATTTTTCCTGTCAGTATATCTAATGCTAAATTGAAATTTTAAAAAATAAATTATGTAACCATTCTCAAATTCATCGATATTAAAACTTGACCTATAGCATTCTATGAAATGTAGAAATCAAAATTTCCAAATGAAGTTATTAATATAAATCACATCATACAAGCAGGATAATGAGCCAAACGTTCTTCCTACTTCACAATTTGTAACAACTTACGTCTAAATATGTTTGTAAGTAAGAAGTCTTGTACCATGAAACACAATGATATCACCTTTTTGATATTTATCTAGCACGTTAAAGTGACAAGTTACTAGAAAATAAAGAAATATGATGGAAAATCAGCCATAGTCGGCAAAATTTTGACATCAACGAAGAAAAAAATCGTCGTTGATATCACATTTTCAAGTAAAGATAAATAAAGCAATTAATACATTAGATATCTGTTCATTTTCGTGTCTAGTCCTTGCTTTGCTTTCGTGTAAAATTGTTATCTTACCTACTAGTTGTGATCCTTTACAGCTATTTTAATCAGGATCATTTATTTAAATATTGAAACAGTCTAATTAATTGCTATTTTCTCGATAAACTTTGCAAGATAATTCTTGGACTTCTGGGACCCAATAAGTTGTTTTGATATACTTTTAAATTCAAGCAAAAAATACAAATTTTCTTTTGCATTAAATAGTACTTTCGTTGGTTTAGAAAAATAGTATTTTCGTGTAGCATTTGAGACAAATTTACCATGTATTGGTGCTCACAGTTGAAATCCAAACTAGGTTTCATGGGTTACCTTTTCTTAGCACAGAAAGGGAACATCGTGCGACAAGAGTCTGTTCCGCTAGACTACCGTCCGCCTTCTCTCGATCCTTTCGGGACGAAAGTAAATTTGATCACAATTTAAAGAAAGCTTGCAACATGAAATTGAAATGCATTGAAATAAATTTGATCATTGATTCTTAGAAAACTGAACATTACAATAGACGAAAGTAGGAAATTACAATGGCTAGTGCAGTGGGCGAACACTAGAAAGTTTGAAAATGTTTGAAAGACTAATACCCCCATATAATAGATTTCGGAACAAAAACTCAACTGACGGGAGTAGAGGTCTTTTGGCCGAAGAATAATACTAAAAGTTTCTAATTTCTATCTATTTAAATAAATTATTTACAATGATAGGATCACGGGGCTTAAGCAAAGTTGCAGCCCGTGACATTCTCCCCCATTTGTTTTAGCGATGTCCTCGGAGCCATTGAGTATTCTTCTCACTGTTGCATCCGCTCCATTTGACCAAATACTTTTGAAGATATTTCCTAGAAGCTCGAGTAGTTTGGTAGCTAAGAATCTTTTCGGTAACCTTCATTTCTGATCTTTTCACTTTAAGCACTGGTTACTTCAAATCTGCAGACTTTTTGTACTGTTTCTGATCGGTATCCACAGTATGGAAGAGTAACGGTTGCTGGCCAATAGTAATTTCAAAAGGACTCTCATTGGAAGAAGAACTCTTTTGAGCATTGAAACACACCCAAATTTCATGCGAAGCAGAGATAAAGTGCCGAAAATAGTCTTCCAGCATGGAATTGAAGCGCTCTGTCTGTCCGTCTGATTGTGGTTGAAAACTAGAATTCATGCTCAAAGCTGAACCAAAAAGTTTGAACAACTCGGTCCAGAATGTGCCAATAAATCGAGAATCTCGATCATTGACAATAGGCGGTCCCCAGTATTTGACAATATGTTTAAAGAAGAGTTAAGCTGTCTCTTCGGCTGATACATACTTGGGCGCTGTGGTGAAAGTTGTTTCTCTAGATAAACGGTCTACCTCAATGATGATAGTGTCAAAGTCTCCAACTCTTGGAAATCCACCAATGTAGTCCATCGATCCATTCTCGACTGATCTATTCGGGATGGGAGGGGGGTCCAGTAAGCCTACCTTTTTCTGATGATCTGCCACCTCTAGCTGACGAACAAGATAAGTTTTTCCATAACTTGCAATGTCATCCCACCTTTGAGGCCAGTAGTATGCATATTGTAGTAGTGCGGAAGTATACTCCTCGATAGTCCCACTTCCCAAAACTTCTCCCACTTATTTTCGAAGCTCTTCAAGCTCCGGTTGAGTCATATAATATGGTACCTTGGTGAGAGGTTTGGCACCTATAACAAGTTCAATCTCACGATCAATTACCCTCATTGGTGACAATTTCCTTGGTAACTCATTCGGCAAGCCGTCTTCAACTTCCTTATGCCTAGTGATAGGCGTTGGAATAGAGCCAGCTGTTTCTTCAATATCCTCTATTCGAAGAGAGCACAAGAATGAGGGTTCATTCATCTTGAAACCCTTACTGAATTGCATGGTTAAGATGCCCTTCTTATCAGTTTTTTCAACATTTGTGAGAATAATGAATGGTTTACTACCCATCATTATTAATGAGTCAGAATGCGGCAACACTGCTGTCTTTATATCTCGAAGATATTCCAATCCCAAAATGAGCTTGAAATCATCCATCTGAGCTGCCAACAAATTTCTCCTTCCTTCGAAGAGACCTACTTTGATCGGCACAGATTTTGCTATTCCCGCTATTGGTTTAGCAGCAGAGTTGATTGCTTTGACCTTCCCCTTACCTCTTTCCAGAACAAATCTGAGTCGCACTATTTTGAAACTTACGAGGTAGTCGTGTGTAGCACCGGTATCCACCATAGCCCTGATTGGCTTTCCGTTGATCCTTACATCAATGTACATTAGGCCTTTTGCCCTGCAAGTGCGAGTTTTCGATTTTTCGATCTTCGGCTCTTTCAAGGGAACTCCATCCCTTTTAGTAGCTTGGTGCGATAGTGTATTGCACCAATGCATGAATGCACCAACTACATCCTCGTTACCTTTGGAGTCGGTGTCACCATGACAGCTAACTTGTGGGGTATTTTGTTTGAACTTGAGCAACCAATTGCTAGTTGACAGTATGCATTCACCATCCGTTTCTATGGACACTCTGCCACCCGATGAGGTCCTCTACATAGAAAGCACTTCAATTTAGGAGCGACATCTGAGCTGCCCTCCTTTGCCTTTCCATGATTCCAGTCACTACCGTTATAGTTTCCTTGATGACTATTTTGATAGTTTCCCTGCGAGTTACTCTGGCGGTTGCCTTGATAGGATCCTCCCCTATTCTGAGAGTAAAGTTCTCCCCCGTTTAAGTTCGAGCTGGGTCTGAAAGGTCTCTTTCTACCTTCAATCGATTGACTATTTCTCGAAGGTCGATCCTCTCTCGATTCCAGTTGATAGTCACTCACACATTCAGCAGCCTCATAGCTGCACTCAAATCAGTGACCTTCTATCTCTGAAGTTCTGTGTGTGTCCGCGGTGTCAACCCTTCCATGAAGGTGAATAGCTTATCCTTTTCCGACATATCTCGAATGTTCATCCTATGTCCTGAAAAGGCTTTCACATACTCCCTGATATAGCTTGTGTGTTTCAGTTCTCGTAAGACCCGACGTGTCTCATATTCTACATTTTCTGGGAGAAACTGAGATCTGATAGCTTCCTTGAGAAAATCCCAAGAATCAATTCGGACCCTGTTCGCCTGAATATCAACATATTTCGTCCGCCACCATAACTTTGCATCTCCACCTAGATGCATGGTAGCTCTTGTGACTTTTCTCGCTTCGTCCTTGATCGAAGCCGCATGAAAGTATTGTTCCATATCGAACAAGAAGTTTTCAACTTTTTTAGCATCGTGTGCCCCTCCGTAGGTACACGATTCTAGAATTCTGAGCTTATGCACCGGCTCTTGTGCAATGGCTTGCCCATTGCCAACCGCGCGTTGAAGTACTAGCAACTGAGCTCTTAATGCTCCCATCTCATCCTGCAGATCAGGTATGAAACCAACAGCTTCAGTCATAGCTGCGCAAGACTCTTGGATTTCATCCAGTTGGATGCGTAATTCTTGAATTTTCGTCTCTGCCATCTCGACCTTTTCTCTGAGGTTCTCCATGGCAAAACACAACCTAGTGTTTTTCACCTTAAGTGCCTCCAAACGCTGTCTGGTGTTCCTCTTTTGAACATATACCACATCTGTGAAGTTCGAGGAATTGGATCAATTTTCATAGCTTTCTTATCGAGATCTTGAGCCGCAGCTTTGATACCAACTTTCACGGATTACCTTTTCTTAGCACAAAAAGGGAACATCGTGCGACAGTAGTTTGATCCGCTAGATTACATTCCGCCTTCTCTCGATCATTTTGGGACGAAAGTAAATTTGATCACAATTTAAAGAAAGCTTGCAACAGCATTGAAATAAACATGATCATTGATTGCTAGAAAGCTGAACATTACAATAGACGAAATCGGAAAATTACAATGGCTAGTGCTGAGGACGAACACTAGAAAGCTTGAAAATGTTTGAAAGACTAATACCCCCTATAATAGATTTCGGAACAAAAACCCAATTGATAAGAGTAAACATTTTTTGGACGAAGAATCATACTAAAATTTTCTAATTTCTATCTATTTAAATAAATTATTTACAATGATAGGATCACATAGCTTAAGCAAATCTGCAGCTCGTGACACTAGAGGTATATGAATAGGTGTTTATGTGAAAATAATTTTTTGAAAAGTAATTTTTTGGAGGATGTGTATTTAAAAAGTATGAAAAACTTATAAGGATATTTGAAAAATAATATTTTAAGAATGTGTAGTTAAAAAATTGATTGGAAAAAAAAGTGGTTTTCAAATAAAAGGCTAGATTTCCTCCAATATCTAAATATGTACTATCCAAGCTTCAAGATGTCAACTTTCAGCTCTAAATTCCCATTCACTCAAAAATGATTTTTCGAAATCAAATATACTACAAACATCTACTAATAAAGTAGACCGTGTTCAACTATATTTTCAAGAATAAATCTAATTGTACAACGATTGTTGACAATCATGTAATGTAAAAAACAGTTTTTCAAATGGATGAATATAATGATGCCAGCATGAAGTTGTTAACCAATATTGTATATGTAGTATGGTCTTATTTTCAATAGATTTATTGGGACCAACTCAAATTTGGTCAAACCAACTTGGGTGTGTTTGAGCCACATTATTTTGGAAGAATTTATTATGAAATAGTAAATTGATGGAGAATATGTAGTTAAAAAAGAAGGAAATGTTATTGATATGATGGAAAAATATTATTTTATTGAATGAGTAGAAAAATGAAAATGAAAATTTTAAGAGAAAATACATAAATCAAGTTTTTAGTAAACACTATTTCAAAATTAAGGAGATAGGTTTTAAATTTATAAATCAGGGTTTCATTAAAATTTATTTGTGATTTAATTAATTAATTACATATTTAATTAATAAATATATAAAGGTCACAAATCTATGAAATTTGATCACAATTCAAAAATTTTATAAGTCACAGTTAGTTCATCGATCACAAATTAGAATTTAAAAGTCACAATTTGTTCATCGGTCATAAATCACGAAATTTATAAGTCACACAACTTATTTTATGGTCACAAAATATCAGATTATAGGTCACATATTACTTTTATTGGTCACAAATTAATAAATTTGTAGATCACACAATATTTATTGATCACAATTTATTCTTTATTGGTCACACCAACCAATTTATTGGTCACAATCAACAAATAATTTGTGACCACCACCAACACAACACCACCGTCATCTCCGTCGCCAACACCAATACCACCAACCACCACAGAAAACGCACCAACACCACCAAGACCACCGTCGTCTCCACCGTCAACACCACCAGGACCACAGAAAACGCACCATCGCACCAACAACACCACCATAGAAACACACAACCGCCCGCCACCCCCACCACCACTTCCCAGTAACAAATCAACACCAACACTAACAATTCATCATCCCCACAACCTTACCAAAACTGTCGTCAGATTCGCCATAGCCACCAACAAAAATCAAAGTCGAAAGATCACCACACCCATCCAATAAATCAACCACAGCAACCATTAGCAAACATAAGCCATACAACCCATTCGATAATCAACCACATCAACCATTAGCAAAACATCAGCCATACGCCCATCTGCCATAGCCACATCAACCATTAGCAAACATCAGCCATACAACCACCACACCCATCCGATAAATCAAACTCGAAAAAAAGAGAGGAAATAACAGATCACGATAAAAAAGAAAAGAGAGTGGAATAGCGGAGGAGATAGCTGGTCTCTGACGACACATAGATGGTGATATGTGATAATAGATAGAGACTGTGGTGGTGTCGACGAGGTGGTGCCAATGGTGGTGGTGCGGTGGGGTGGTGGCGACGGAGATAGAGAGATCGGGGGAGAGAAAATGGGTCAATTTTGAGAGAGAGAAAGAGGGAGGGTAGTGAATGAAAAATTAGGGTTAGAAATTTGATTTAAATAAAAATCAATTTAAAAATCATTAATTAAAACCTAAATTATGTATGATTAAAGTTTATTTTGGATTTGTGAAAGTGGTATTTTAAAAACCTGTGTGACTTTAATTTCCTCAAATTTTAATGGGTACCAAACATGGACTTAATAAAACTCATTTCCAACAAAGTTTACATACAAGCAATTCATTTACTAGTCAAACTTAGAAATAAGTATTAACTTATATTTTGAATATGATACTAGCTCCAATATGGAAATAATAATTTTTTAAGTTATAAGTTAAAAAAAGGTAAGCTATCATACCTTACTAAAAAATATAAGGGAAAATTGTAGCCATGGTACCAAATCTTTCACATTTTTACCGACTTTGCCCAAACCTTTGATTTGTACCACCCACGATACCAAACCTTTCAAAATGTAGCAGCCGGAGTTCAAATGGACAGTTTCCATTCAGTTAACCGTTAGTTGACAAAAAATAGAAGATTTGACCAAATTTTAAAAGGGCAAAATGGTAAGTTTACATTTTTTTCATATAAATTAATTATAATAATTAGAAAAAAAATAAAAGAGTCGTCTTCTTCCTCAAACCATCCAAAACCGCTTCAACCACCACCAATCGGCATCGGTGCCGCCTTTTCCTCTTCAACCCGTCATTGCCGCCGCTCCGACCTCATCATCTCGTTTCCACAACGCGTCCCAGCTCGAGCGGTCCCTCTTCCTCTTCTCCCAACTTTCGCTCCAGCCTCCACCCAGATTCAAGAATGCTCATGCCTCCACCGTATCCTCCTCCCACCACTATAACCTCAGCAAACCAATGAACCACCAACATCAAGCCAGAGTTCACAAACCCGTGAAGCCACACCCCACAACATCTACCATGTCTTCCTCGAATTCCTCTCAAACCCGTGAACCCAAACTTGAATCGCAAGCCCTAATTCGAGAATTTTCTGTAAATTCTTCTACCCATTCTCGCTGGAAGCATAGTATTGGAAGTGATGGTGGCAATAAGGTAAAGAAAGCACGCATTCAAAGGATTATTGCAGCTGGAAAGGCTCTTGCAAATGGTTGCCCATGGCCGTATCTTCTGATTTTCCAATGAGATTCAGTTTTCCATTATCTTCTGCTTTTTTTCGAATTTTTGGAATTGAGTTTAAAGTTTGAAAATGAGTAGTTTCCGACATTGGTGATGGTGGTGGTGAGGAGATCGGTGGGGGTGGTGGTAGATGGTTTTGTCGTTTGGGATAGGATGATGGGAATTCGGTGGGCGATAGGTGGCAGCCAGGGCGATGTGTTGGTGGTGGCCGTGATTTAGGTTTCATTTTTGAGTGTCGAACGTGATTTTCTTCATTTGAGATTTACAGTGGTGGTGATGGGAGGAGGCAACGACGGTGATAGTGGTGGGAGGAGGCGGCGACGGCGGTGCCGGCAGTGTACCGGTGGTGGTGTCGGCACTGTTGATGCCGGGAAGGAGGGCTGTGATTTTCTTCAGTTTTTTGTTTTTTTTTTAAATTTATTTAATGAGAAAATTGTCAAGTTACCATTTTACCCATTCTAATGTTGTCAAAATTGGTAAAAATCTACTATTTTTTATCAACTAGCGGTCAACTGGATGGAAACACTACAACAAAACTGTGATTTCGCGACAAAAAATTATTGTCGCAAAAATTGAGATTTTGTTGCAAAAGTAATTTAGCGACGACAATACGTTTGTTGCGGGCATTGTCGCACTATATGAGTCACGGAATATATTCTGCGACAATTTTCGATCATTCATCGCAGTAACAAAATCGCGACACTATTTATTTGACGCAGAAAATACAAAATGGCAACAAAATATATGTAGTCATAATGTCGTCGCAATGAATATGTGTCGCGAAAAATTTAAAGGACAACAAGTTAGTTTGTCGCAACGAATATTCCAATAAAGTTTTTGCGAGAAATATGTTTGTTGCGAATGTTGAGTCATCGAATGTATTTTGTGACAACTTTCGACCATTCATCGTGTTAACAAAATTGCAACACTATTTATTTGCCATAGAAAATACGAAATAGCAACACTATTTATTTGACGCAAATTATGTCCGTTGATAATTACCAACGAATTTCCGTTGCTATTATGAATTAAAATCTTTAAAAAATAATTTTATTTTAATAATTATTTCCTTGAGAACTTAATTTATTACAGTTTCAACCCAGAAATAAAAAAATGCGAAAATTATAATTATAATGTACAAACTAACATACATTGAAATTGAAAATATATCCATTCAATTTCTTAATTTTAGAGTTTGAAACAAAATATAAAAAACGTTACAGAAATATTTATTCACACTAGTGAAGGCTCTATCTTCTACAAACAAAAAGAAATAAGGTACATCAATCGTAACTTCCATAAAAATGATCAAAGAGCCCACTCCCATCTGCTGCAGAACTACCACCACAAGCATGTGAAGTACTAGATGAGCTTTTCGTAATCTGCACATCAAGCACAACCACCGAGAAACAAGATCAAAAGCATCCTCAGCAATTCTAAGTTATGTAACAAACCATGAATAATTGCATTTTCCTTGAGCTTAACTAGCATCTAATCCTTCTTAGCTATAAATGAAGCAAATGATATTGATTACATGGGTTATCAATTTACTTCATTTGTTATTTATTACAACTATGTATTGGATAACGACTGAAGCAGAGCAACTTTCATTACTAAATATTAGAATCGGGGAAGATGCTATAACATATCAGGATTGAGAATAAGAACTAGATATTAAGCAACGGGTTGCTACCCACAAACAAATCAAAAATAAATGAAAAATAAACAATGACATGAAAAATCCCACAGTAAGAATGAAAACAGATTTTCCCTTTTCTTCCGCCTCGACAAGGTTAAATCCAAAATACTTTATCATGTTATATACAATACCCATAAAAGCAAAGTACTTTATCATCTTATATGATTACAATACCCATACAAGATTTAATTTGAAGATTACAAGATAGCGGGCAAACATCACATAATGCTTGAAAAACAAATCTACCACTAGTACTGAAAAACAATGAGACCATGTGATCAGCAATTCTAGATTCATTCCAATAATTTAATATGTTAATGATAGACACACACACACACACATGTATATCAAGAATGTCACAGAAATGGCACACAATTACTATAACTTCAAATTTTACATATGGTATGACATAATTAGAGATGTACAAGCAACATGTTTTCATCGGCAATAACAAGCAAATATGTTTGGAGCTCAACTTATGTTTTACTCAACCAATAACAAGCAAATATAAACTCCAGAGGCAGAATATAAACTGCAATAACTCAAATTGAAGAAAATAATCTGAAATATTTCATAGATTGATACCTTCTATTACAATGTAAGGGATTACAATTAAAATGACAAATATAAAAATGAAGACATGGACCAGCTAAGAAAGAAGACAGACAGAAAGCATGAGAAATAGGAAAGAAGAGGAAGAGAAAAATACCAGAGAAATGAGCAGCAGGAAACAGAGAAGAAGATGAAGTAGGAGAAGAAGGATACCAGAGAAGAAGCAGGGGAAAGAACAGGAGACTCAGACGATAGCAGAGGAATGGACACAGCAAGAAGAAGGTATCAGTAGTCTAACAGAAGAAGGGAATAAGAAGAAGAAACACAGATAAGGAACACAGGAAGAAACAGAGAAGAAGAAGAACTGAGAAGAAGGGGGGAAGAGCAACAAGAAGGAGACAGGGAGGAAGCACAGTTCAATTCATCGACCTCTTCCAACGCTTACAATACAACCCTATATAGAACGATACAACTAAAAGGCTTGGGCTAGCCCACTAATAACAAAAGCCCAAATACATAAAATAAAAGTAAATGATCCAATAACAATAGTTACCCATAACACATTAGAACTCCCTAAATCAGTGTTATCGTCTCATAAAGTCATACCAACCAAATTTCATCAATGTTAATTAGCAATTTACAATCTTCCTAAATCCTAATTCAAAAACACAGGCTGGTGTCTAATTCAAGTGTTTATCGACGTGTCACCAAAATCCCTAAATCAAATCTCATCAAAACCCCTAAATCCCTATAAGCCTTAATTATCAATCCCTAACTATCAATCCCTATATGTAGTTCAACACATTAGATCTTAACAATCAATAATATAACCCCATTAATTTCATTTTCAGATAAGAAACTGTGGAAGAGTCAACACACGAACACAAAATCGAAAAAATTCCATTACCAAATTAACGGTATTAGGTAAATAACTGACCTCAGCGAGTTGTACTTGGAGGTGGTTCAGTAGGAGGAAACTGGATTCTGGAGTTGGGCTGCACCGCTGCAGCAGCTGCTTGGGTAGTGCTCGAAGCTGGGTCGCACCTCGCGGAGTGACTATATGTTAGTGTGTGTGTGTGGTGTTGTGGCCATTGTGGGAGTCTCGATCTCGGACCGGATGGGAGAAGACAGGACTAATAAAGGGCGGCTGCCGGCTGGTGAGGTGTGAGAGAGGTGGAGAGGGACGGCGTCAAGTGGAGGAGGGAGTGGAGTGGAGTAGAGAAGGGAGTCGAGATGAAGAGATGAAGAGTGGATGAGGGGGGAGTGGTCGAGTGGAGAAGGAAGAGTCGAGAGACAGGGATGGAGAAATTAGGGATTGAGGTTGGATTTGAATTTTTTTTCCCTTTATATGTTTAAAAAAAAAATTCAAAAATTAAAGCTTGATAAGTAAATTAAATAATATTTAAGACATTACTAATAGAATATATCTTGTCTATAAATTTTATTTATTATATATAATTTTTTGTTAAAATTACCAATGGATTTTTTCATAGAAAAATGTTTAATAGATATTTAAAATTTTCCAAAAATTTTGACGAATTTTATTCATTGATAACTATTTAATATTTTTTTAAATTTTACTCAAAAATTTTTCCATTGGTAATTATTTCATAATTTTATATAGATCCCAACGAAACCATCATTGAAAAAGTGCGTTGATGGTTTTTGCAGCTGCATTATATGTTAATGTATCCTTATATTCTACGACAACATTAGAGCTTGAAACATACTGTAAGCATTGTAAAAATCTACTGCAACATTTTTTGCCCGTTGCAAAAAAATAGTTTTTTTCTTGTAGCGAATTTTTCCTCGGAATAGAGAATTTTTGGCGACATATATTCTTATCGCAAAAAGTAGACCCTATTGCATCATCACAAACACTTTGTTGCAAAAAATAAAAGTTTGTCGCCATAAGTTTCCCACCAAAAATATTTTGGCGTTTTACTTCCCTCATATTTTTGGTGACATTCTTCATTATTTGTCGCGAATTCTTACATTTCACAACAACTTTTTATGTCGCCTTATATTTTTTGGTACTTATTTTTTTCATCACAATTTTCACAACAAACTTTAAAAATGTGTCGCGTTAAATCACTTATTGTAACAACTTTTCGTATGTCGCGAAAAAATTTGTCGCGAAATCACAATTTTGTTGTAGTGAAACCGTTCATTTGGACTCCGACTACTACATTTTGAAAGGTTTGATATCGTAGGTGGCACAAATCAAAAGTTTGGGTAAAGTCTGCAAAAAAGTGAAAGATTTGATACCGTGACTGCAATTTTTCCAAAAATATATTTACCTTACTTTAAAACATAGCCAAGCATGTTATAACATTATTTCTCTGCAAAAACTCAAGTTAATAAAATTTCTATCCTGGGTCTTGATCAACTCTAGCAATAATTTGGACATAAGCAACGTGAAGTTCTTTGTCATTGTTAGGATATATTGAAATTAAGCGCCTATTTGAAATGATTATTTAAGATTTTTTTTTCATACTCATTTTAAAATATACATTCGTCAAAAAACTTATTTTTCATATTTTCTCTTTTTTTTTTCTTTTTTCTTCAATAAAAATTTATTTTTCAAATAATTAATTATCACATGATCACTAAAAAATGAAGTAGCAATGAGCCATTGATTGGTTTCATGCTTTTAATAGTTATCATAGGTTGTGATAGGGGTGGCAATGGGCGAGTCGCTCGTAAAAAAAAATTGATTTTGGGCGAGTCGCTCGTCAAAAGACAAACCGAGCATGCTCGGCTCATGCTCAAGCTCATCTTTTTTATGAGCCCAAGCGGCTCATTTTGATTAGTCGGCTTGGCTCGATTGCCACCACCGTCTTGATGGACGTGCGATAGTAACAACGTTTGTGTCCGCTTATCGCATAATTTGTTAGAAACATAGAATGAATAGTATTAGATGGATAAAAAAACATAAAATTAAATACATGTTAACTATAAGTAAAGCATGTTATGCTACCATAAAAATGGGAGCCCCTATTTTCATTCACAATTATTATATGGGTGCTTATATTAACACCTCATTTTCTTTATATAAATACTACATTTTAATTACATTATAGGTTATTAACCTTTTATTTATTATCACAATTATATTCTTAACTTTTTTTTTTCATCACATTCTTATTTTTAATATTCTATTGATTAGAAAATCTTTATCCTGAATCATGATTCGTCCAAAAATTTTGCTAAACGACCTTTAAAGTGAGAATCAAATATTTAATCTCATATTTGCATTATTATTAGTTTTGCTTATTTAAAAATACAGTGGGCAAATGGTTTTTTTTTATTATTCTATCCTAAAGAAAATTTTGGAGAGAAATCATATTCATGAACAATTTATGTTAATTTGAGATTAAAAATGTGCTAAAAAAATTTGAAACATGATTATATGTAAAGGTTGTGAACCTTTTATGTAATTAAAATGTGATCTAGCTATTAAAAAATGTATCATGTACTATGAATATAGTTAGCCTTCTTATAATCTATTTACTTCTTAAAAAGATTTATATATTATATTTTTAACCTTATTTATATTTACATAAATGGACAAAAATAATACTCTATTACACTAAAAATCCACGTCACTTTTACAAATTATTAGAGTTTTAGTCAAACGTAAAGCCTAAAAGAATATAAAAGGTCCAAAAAAACTTATTGATGATAAGTATTAGTAGATGAATTTAGATTGATAAATTTTATTTGGTTTTATTTTTGTGTATTTATGTAAATTTAAATAAATTTAAAAAAGATTAAAATGGCGACTCCATGAATCAATAATATATAGAATTTAAATAAGGTCCGTTTGATACCCTTAATATTCCATGGAAAATTTTTCATTTTCCAACTTTTATGGTGTTTGATAGGCAAAATTTTCTCAAAAAAATATTTTTCAACTTTCCGAATTTTCCACATTTTTGAAGAAAATAAATTCTTAATATTTTGGTCAGTAAATATTTTTCAATTTTTTTTTCAATTGGAAGAAATTCTAAATACAATGATAAAAAAGATTTTCACTTTTATTGACAATTTTCATGCAAAACAAAGTCAAACGAATAGTATTCGGTATGGCTATTTTTTTCAAATTTTTTTTTTTTAATTGGAACAAATTCTAGACCCAATGGTAGAAAATATTATCACTTTAATGGACAATTTTCATAAAAAACGAAGTCAAACGGACATCAAACTTTCAACATTTTCTATGAAAAATTATACCAATCAAACACACTTAATTACAATTCTCAGTAAAACAATTTCTAGGAAAATCTTTTCCCTGTAAAACATCTTCTTTCCACATATTTTCCACCCTGCAATCAAATAGACCCTAAGAGTAATGTTGGAATGTAATGAGATGAAATATAATATTTTCTTAAGATTTAAAATTGTAATAGAGATAGATTGTGATAGATCATATAGAGTAATGTGGATATATAGTATTTAAATGAATAAAGTTAATATAGATAATATTGGAATGTAATATGAATGAATATAGTATTTTTTTTTAAAAAAAATTTAATTTCATTAGGAGTAGATTATAGTGTGATAGATATATAAAAATAGATGAAAATAGCGGCTCCCTTAAATTGTCACAATTATTTAATAAATTTTGTGATAATCTCCACGTTAATTAATTATTTCATTTATCATTGTTTCTTTCATCTTATTCACACGAAAGCTCGTATACATCGTTACTAATATTTGTCTAAATGATTACCTCATTTCTGGTGTTTTAATTTAGTCGAATTTTTTGAAGCAACTAATTGTAGACAATGAAATATAAATTAATAAAATTCCTTTGAATTATGTTTTGAAGTCGTTCCTTTGAGAAAAACTAATAAATAAATAAATCACCAAAATGGTGAAAACTAGGTGAAGCTAAGGCGAGCAAGCCCGGTTGATATGTGTTTCGAGTTTTTTGGCCATATGATGTGTAGAACTCAAAGTAAATAACAATAAAAAAGTGAAGAAATTTTAATAATATTAAAGAAAACATTTGAGTTCGGCTTACCATTATTGTGTATGAAGAGGCCAGAGATGTCTCTTTTATGTGTAGCACTTGTTCTCTATTTAAAAGAGATAGAAATAGGTCAAAATCGCGTTCAATTTGATTTTCAAAAGAGTTTGAATCGTGAAAGGAAATTAAAAATTCGTCCAATGGAAAAGGCTACCCCGCATGCGTCGTAGAACCAAATGGCTCTCGGGTTGAAAAGAATAGGGTACCGCTTGCACGTAGGTCCCTTCTGTTTGTCCCTAAGCAGCTCTCAATATTCTGGCCATAACTTTCTTTACAAATATCGGATTTAGGCGATTCAAATTGAGTTGAAAAGGTAATTTAAAGGGCTACAATTCTTCTAAAAATACAATTTTTTTACTAACGTTTGCTATCCAAAAAATGGGTCTCAAATTAAGGCTAAAAATTCGGAACATAACTTCTTCCACTGTAAATTGATTTGTGAAAATACTTTCATTATATTTAACTCATTTGACCTCCAATTGCATCCAGTTGATCTTATATGATTCTCAATCATCGTTTTGTGTTTCGAATCAACTATTGGATGTTTACACGTTGGTCTCCAAATTTTGGATTTCTTTCGTTTTCGTACGTTTTTTTTGTTCATTTCTTTCAAATCCACCAATTTGCATGGAGTTCAACATATCAAACATTATTAACACAAAATTAAGTTGTTACTCATCCAAATCACTAATAAATAATCTAATTTAATGGCATAGATAGTACACTTATCAATTACCTCATGGGCTCGGCTAATTGATCCCTTTTTGTTAGGACAATTTATGTAATATCATTTTGTGGAAAGGGAATTTTTCTCCAATAGCCCAAACTCACCAACGAGATCAAGGATAAGGTACGATAAGTGGCAAATCTATGATCTAGGCAATGATAGTACCGTCGTAGTTTTCTTGATATACCAATCAAAAGCTACTAATTAGACAAGTGACAAATGGATTGAGATTGATTGCTATAATTAAAAATAAAAATGCCTTATATCCATTTGTACAGAAAAAGTTTTTACAGAAGTTTTACACCTTCCTTACATGTGCGGGGCTCATCGGAATAAAAAATGGAAAAAAAAAAAAAAAAAAACCTACCCACCCCCGTATATGTAAGGAAAGCATGGCTCTTAAAAATGATTGCGACGGTATTCTATATAATTAAAAATTACAATTTCCTTGTAAACCCGGGGTAGCATTTCTATTTTCTCATCTAAGGACACGATATTCAAATTCTCTCTAAAAAAAAATAAACTTTTATGCTTGCATACTTGCCTTCTAGCTAGAACAAAGCATAAAGTCCGACCTTGCTACTTTTTATGTTTTCATAATTTTCCTTTATGTTGAACTAAAAGGTATCGTATCACTTTTTGAATACAACAACTTTTACAAAAGTCGTGTTGTGTGTGATTGTACTACTCCTTTAATTACACATTTATTTCTACCATTGCCATGTCACTAGACATTGGTAACAAATGTTGTCATCAGTAGTGTTTTTGTCTAAAATTGACGTTGGTTTTTGTCGATTTGATCCCCACAAGTAAATGGATCGTTACAAGAAAATGATTAATTATGGACCTTACTTTAATAGCCATTAACTCTAACACATAAGTTATCTTAAAATTGCCAACATTCAAAGATTTGTGGAGTAAACTTTAATCATGTTGAAGCATTAGGATTTACGAATCCATCGTTTTGATACATTAATTAATAATCGTTCCCGTTAATTCTTGTCTTAGGTTGAAAATCGTTAACAAATTTTTTTTTACCTATATATATATACTTAATTATCTCTAACTAAATTGTGAATATATATAATCGTTCATTAAATCACAAAGATCGTTAAATAGTGATTTCAATAAATAATATCAATAAAGCTACTTGGCCCGGGTTGGTGACCTGGCCAAGTGGGTTGGGGGGGGGGGGGGGGTGGCAACGAACTTCGAGACGACAGCGTTTTGGTTGCCATTGCCAAACATTTCTGCTATTGTACTCTCACCAGCAAACAAAAATGGCGCTTCTGAACCACAGGTATTCCATTTCTTCTTCTTCCTCATCCTTACCTTCAATATACACTCACCAATTTTCGACCCCATCATTCTTTGTAATTAAAAAACAACCCCAAAGAAAACTTACAATTTCACTCTGCTCCCCTACTTCCACTCAATCCTCCCCAATATTCCTCCCATTCCTCCAAAACCCGGGTAAGCAAGAAACCCATAAACCAGAGCACAACAATATCGAAGAAATCAATGACCCCATTCTCAAATTCTTCAAGACCCGAACGTCGGAGCAGGGTTCGGAGCCGGACCCGCTTCAAGAAGGTAGGATTTCCCTCCAAAAGAACCGGAAAACCTCATGGCACTTAGCTTCCACTTTTGACGAACCTAATTCTGGTGATGAAATGAAATGTTACAATCTTGGCCTTCCTGAGAATGTGAATTCCGGTTTACAAACTCCGTCAGAAGGGGAAGGAGTTGTGGGGGAAATACTGGAAATTGCGAGGAGTTTACCAGAAAACGTGACGTTAGGTGAGGCCTTGGAGGGTTATGATTTTGGAGGGAGAATAGGAGAGGTAGAGTGTGTGGAAGTGTTGAGAATAATGGGCGAGGAGGGTATGGTGATGAGTTGTTTGTACTTTTTCGAGTGGATGGGATTGAACGAGCCTTCTTTTGTTTCTCCTCGTGCGTGCTCGGTTTTGTTCCCCATTTTAGGGAGGGCAAGGAAGGGGAATGAGTTGTTGGTTGTATTCCGGAACTTGCCCTTTGATCAGAAGAAGCAATTCCGGGATGTTCGTGTTTACAATGCTGCAATATCAGGGCTTTTGTCATGTGGAAGGTATTGGATTTTGACTTGATTTTACAATACTTAAATCATATTCTTTATTATAGATGAGTTGTTTTGCTTCTTAATTTCGTTGGTATACAGTCACATTTTTTGTATCAGAGGCGGTGCATGTGTGCATTGCCATGTATACTTTAGGTTTGTACATAGTTTGGATAAGGATGTAGAGATGTATAAGGAATACTCAAAATTTAAGTGTGTTGTGTTTTATTCATTTAATTGTCTCTGTTCATATTGGGTTCTATTATCAGTTTTTGCAACTGTGAACTTTTAGTCTTTTGCTGTTTTTATTTCTTTCTTTAGTTTGAAGTTTTCTCTGCAAAGTTGAAGTTCAAATATGTTAAAACTTAAAATCATCATCATAATTTTGCAACTGAATACAACATATATGCAAGTTATGGTGGTGTATATTATCAATTTAGCAACTTACTCTACCTTTTGCTCCATCATATTGAAGTATTTGTCCTCCAAAGAATCTGTTTACAGTTAGTTATAAATGTATTTGTTAGTCTATCAGACTTCATATTTCTTTATTATTGCACCTTTCTCTGTATTTTGTTAACGTTAATCTAGGGACAGTTGTAGGACACTTAGCCTATGTTTGACACCCATTTTTTTTTCATTCTCATTCTCATTCTTTTTCTCTTTCTTCATTTCATCCACACATTCTATCAATAAAATAATATTACACATAAACCCAAAAATTCTCCTTACTTTTTAACCACACATTCTTCCATCAATCACTATTCAAAAACTATTTTTTCTCCAAAAATGGGTGTCAAACAGCCACTTAATGCAACTTGCTATCAACATAAATATTTATTCTGTCCTACATTTTTTCCGTAGGTTTGATGATGCTTGGAAAGTGTACAACTCATTGGAAACAGATAATATCTGTCCGGATCATGTAACATGTTCTATCATGATTACAATCATGAGGAAGAGTGGCAGTAGTGCCAAAGATGCATGGGAGTTCTTTGAAAAGATGAACAAGAAAGGAAACATGTGGAGTTTGGAAGTTTTGGGTGCTCTAATCAAGACATTTTGTGATGAGGGGCTGAAAAATGAAGCTCTTGTTATTCAATCGGAAATGGAGAAAAGGGGAATATCCTCTAACGTCGTTGTTTATAACACCATTATGGATGCTTATGGTAAATCAAACCAAGTTGAAGAACTGGAAGGTCTATTCTCTGAGATGAAGACAAAAGGAGTAAAACCGACAGCTGCTACTTATAACATTTTGATGGATGCCTATAGTAGAAGAATGCAACCTGAAATTGTTGAGAAACTGCTTCTAGAGATGGAAGCTGCTGGGCTGGAGCCAAATGTTAGATCCTATACATGTCTAATAAGTGCCTATGGGAGACAGAAGAAAATGAGTGACATGGCTGCAAATGCATTCTTGAGGATGAAGAAAGTCGGTATAAAACCTTCTTCACATTCTTATACAGCCCTTATTCATGCCTATTCAGTGGATGGCTGGCATGAGAAAGCTGAGATGGCTTTTGAGGGCATGCTAAGGGAGGGAATAAAACCCTCAATTGAAACTTATACTGCTCTACTTGATGCCTTTAGACGTGCTGGTGACACTGAAACGCTAATGAAAATCTGGAAGATGATGATCAGGGATAAAATTGAAGGCACGCGTGTTACTTTCAACATTCTTCTTGATGGATTTGCCAAACAAGGCCATTATGTTGAAGCAAGAGATGTCATATGCGAGTTTGGAAAGCTTGGGTTACAACCAACTGTAATGACATATAATATGCTGATAAATGCCTATGCACGGGGAGGGCAAGAATCAAAGCTACCACAGCTGTTAAATGAGATGGCTGCACTTAATCTAAAACCTGATTCTATTACTTATTCCACTATGATATATGCATATATTCGTGTCCGCGATTTCAAGAGAGCGTTCTTTTATCACAAGCAGATGGTGAAAAGTGGCCAAGTTCCCGATGCCAAATCATATCAGAAGCTCAGGGCAATTTTGGATGTCAAAGCAAAGATAAAGAATAGGAAGGATAAGAGTGCTCTAATGGGTATCATTAAAAGCAGCATGGGCTTGTTGAAAGAGAAGAAAAAAGGAAAGAAAGATGAGTTCTGGAAAAACAAAAAGAATCGACCAAGAGCTGCTGACAGGACACAGGCTTCACCCTGATATATCTGTTAACTAAGGTTCTGAGCTGTATGAACGTCCGAGGGATTTTTTCCTACTTGCCGGTATACTTCGGTGCAACCTATTTTACCCTTCCATTAACAGTCTTTTCTTGCTGAGATACTGTATGCATTACTGGTGAAGTAAATGGTAAACATAGAAAGCTCTGTTAGTGGGAGTAAGTAAGAAGCATTTTCATGATGGTGACTCATCATATTACCAGGTAACTATTTTCTGATCTTGATCTTTTTGGAGTTAGTTGCAGTATAGAAGGCAATAGGTATATGTCTTAAAACCTACGTAGGCATTATCAGTTAGGAATGTGCATACATGGATGCAATTTGTGAAACAACAGGTAGATCTGGATGAAGTAATGAAGCAAAAGATGCATTGCAGGTGAGAGCGAAGAGGACAGGGTAAAGATTCAAGCTTGATGCAAATATCAAGTTAGCCAGTGGATCTCTGTGGAGGATCCAGTCTCTTTGTTAATTATTGTTGTTACAGTTAATCTCATTGTTTTATGTGGATCCTGTTTAAATTTGATGCACTGGAAACAGAGTATAAATGGATTGATTTTGATGGACTTGGAAGCCATGATCCGCCACATCTACATAAAAAAGAGGGTTCATTGATGCATATCGATATAGATTATGTTCTTCCGAGAGACCTTGTTTTGTTTAAAATGTCTTGTATGTTTTAGAAGGTTGTCTTCTTTATCTTTAAAAGATTCGATCAACCAACTCATCAACTGGAATGGGTTGTGTGGTGTCAACTCGATCCCAGCCTGGACAAATCGACCCCTTTATAAAATACGACTCTCATAGGAGATTTTCCCCTTACTGCTGATATGAAATGTATGAGAGTTTTCCTCTTACTGCTGATATTTAATAGAGAGAAATAGTGAAATGAAAACTCAGTATGGGTGTGGTAGCAAGTAGGTTCTCAAATAATGAAAATTTATAGCACTTTGATCTTAGGTGGATGATTTTCACCACTTTGCTATTGAAGAAGCATGAAGGGTAAAAAGCGTGAACGCTTAATTTCAATTAAAAAAAAAAAAGGGAAAAAAATACATGAAATATGAAGGAAAATCGAAAAATCGAAAAGGACAAAATGTAGCAAATTGCAATCCCTACGGCCACATTAAGTTCAGTGGATATCAAAGAGTTATAAATTTAAAATGTTTGGAACTCATTACGCAAATTTAATACTTCGGAGATTACTGCTGCAATTTTTTCTAAAATATATCTTCAGGGTTGTGCCAACGTCACTAGGGTTTGAACCAAGAATATCTCGACTCGAAATATTAGGAGGGTGTATTCATTTAAAAATTTTAAAAATTTTGAGAATTTAAAAAGTTTAGGCCCACGTTTGGCCTCCATTAAATTAAATTGTTTTTTTTTTCTTTCCTATTTTCAACCACACAATTTTCCCTAAAATAATATTACACATAAATCGATTTTTTTTTTTTTCCTTTTTTAACCACTCATTCTAAAAAAATAATAATACTATTATACATATTAAAATTTGAAATAATGAGGGATAGTGTATTTAATTGAAACTTTTAAAGACTATAAAGTTTAGGTGTAGTCAATTGGAACTTCTATATATATATATATATATATATATATATATATATATTTTTTTTTTTTTTTTTGGGTTAAGAACAAATTGTGTTCTTAGAATTAATGTTAATTTCGTGAAAGTTTTTCGATTATATTCTTAGAAATTGATATAAAAGCTTTTCATTATTTGCGTCAAAATTGAATGACTGGGTTGTAACTAGTGACTTTACCCAAGAAAATTGTGACCTCTCGAAAATGTTAATTAGGTAGTAAGAATAATTATGATTTTTCGTGTATATAATGAAATTGTAGGATGAAAAGTCTTTTTAAATATTTAAAAATCTTTAATCAAAATCTACAAAAGTTCATGGAAGAATTTTTTTAATTTTTAATAAATCCATAAAAGTTAAGTCTATAAAATCCACAAAAGTCATCCACTTAAAAAAGGCTATAAAAGTCTTTAAAAAGTTTCAATTGAATACACCCCTAAGTTCATGTTTGGTAGAAATTTTTTTAAAACTTAATTTTCCTTTTAACTCATTTACAATTACATAATTTTTCAATAAAATAATTTTGTATGTAGCAATAATTTCTGTTTATTTTTTAATTACAAATTGTTAAAAACAATTAAAAAAAATTGTTTTACAAAAGATATCAAAAAAATCTACATGAAAAATGGGCCTACATTTCGCCCAAATCTATGAGGTGGACCGGATTCTGGGCGATCTAACCCTGATTGTCCATGAATTATACTCATACAGAGGGAGTGTGTGTGTCTGGTTGGGAGAGAAGGGAGCAAACATGAAAAGATTTTTCAAGCCAGTGGAGAAAGATGGTTCTTCCAAGAAACCCACAATTTCTGCTTCTTCATCATCAGTAAAGGAAAGTGAAATTACAATAGAAACTGCTGCTGTAGATGAAGAGAAAAATGAAATCACCAAGAAAGACCCTTTAAAATTCTTGACATGGAATGCAAATAGTTTTCTGCTAAGAGTCAAGAACGACTGGCCTGAGTTCTCTAAGTTTATAGAGAATTATGATCCTGATGTCATTGCAATACAGGTGATTTGATCTTCCCCTCCATTTTTACTTCTTTTTTCTCTGTCTGCAGTGTAATTTTGAGGCTCGTGCTGGTATCATTAAAATGTTAAAATGTTTGGGCAAATTGGTTTTGATTTTTGAGTTTTTGAACTAATATGCACGTGTTTTATGAAACATGCGAGATGGGTCTTTACGATTAGAATGATACTGTGAGTTAAAAGTTTGGCTTTCGGGTTTGATTTAGTAAGATTAATGGAAATGACCTCACTTAGGTTGAGTTTTTGTAAAGCTTCTTTTTATGAAACTGTCTTTTATCTAATAATTTATTGATAAAAATTTTTGCTTCTTCAGTGTTTTTTTTTTTTTTTAAGTGCTATTTCGGTACACAATGAGCGGGTGCGTTTGTTGGGTTTAGTGATACGTTTTTGTTTGGATTATATGGGTTTGTTTGGTACAGAAGATAGGAGAAAGGACAGTCGTCATAAAACTCTCATGCCTCTCTCTTATAATACTGTCTATTTTTGTTTAGTCTAGCATACCAAACAAGTTGTATGTCTACTAAGGTAAAGCTCATTTGATATGTAGTTTTAGTATCATGATCGAGACACATACATAAGGATACTAGCATATCGGTTATAGACTTATAGAGTGCTTCATGTTTTATTCATACTCTAGCCCATGCAATTGTACTTCTGAATTAAACAAAGAATGGAATTATTATTAGAGGTTCAAGTCCACTGTTTCCTACAATCGCTGTACAATAGAGGACTTGCTCAATTTAAGCTGTTATAGTGAAATGCATTTCATATAGCTTGGATGTAGAGTTACATTCTTCAGTTGAATCACTATTTGCTATGTGCTGATTCCTGCATGCTTTTTGATTTTGCAAAAGTACTCGTTGTTGATGTCAGATGGCTACATCTATTGGGTTGATAACTAAAGTAGTAAATACTTCAGACTTGAAATACCATGTTTTGTGTATTTGTTGTCTTGGAACTAGTATACAAGTACACTAGCTTGTTCTAAGTATCAGCTATTAAGTATATCAAAGCTTGTTTAGTAGAAAAGCTAAGAAGTTGTGCAATTAGTTGAGAAATTGATATTGCAGCAAACTCATAAAGAAAGCTCTTTATGCAGTCACATATGTTTTCATTTAATCTTGTCTATTTAGGATGGTTTCATTTTACTGTAATGCTGACATCTCTCCATTTTTATATTTCTTGTGAGACTTCCTTTCTTCTTTTTTAAATTTCTTGAAATACGAGGTTGTATATTCATTTCTGTTTACATGATGATTCTGAATTAGTTAATGTAGAATTGTGAGTAAGAGTTTATCTAACAGAATTGGTGGTAGGAAGTAAGGATGCCTGCAGCTGGTTCCAAGGGTGCACCTAAAAACCCTAGAGAGTTGAAAGATGATACTAAACCTTCACGCGAGGAAAAGCAGGTAATATGTTACTCTGCACCATATTTTGTCTAGTTATTTGGTAAGTCTTCTAAAATAGTCTCTAAAATTCTCATTTTCAAATTTTCTTTGCTATTCCTTTCTTGTTTGCTAATGCAATTTGAAGATTGGAGTCCAAGTCAAATTCTTTTCCCAAAGAGTTTCGATGCTTCAAATGTCATTACATTGATATCTGATGATTGAGTTTCCAAGTGATAGATATTTTATTTTGGTAATGCAGATTATAATGCGTGCTTTATCGATTCCACCATTTAAAAATTTTAACATATGGTGGTCTCTTTCTGATTCAAAATATGCTGGAACTGCATTGCTTATAAAAGAGTGCATCCAACCGAAAAAGGTTTCTTTCTCGCTTGATGAAACAGGTTTGTAGTAGACACAAGAGTCAAAATCTTGCTAATGGATGACCAGTTTTATAAATTTTTGCTGTAATGTTATTAAAAGTGAAATGGTACTATAAATCTTCCTAAGTCATTGCCAATTATCATGGTATTTCTGTTGCAAGAAAAATAATGATTGTGTTCACATTCATGCTGGTTAGAAAGATCAAATAAAACAAATAGATGAAAAATATTTTGTATGAAGTCAGATGGAATTATCATTCCCGAGAGCAAAGATTACTAAGGATTTAAACATATTTTTTTAGAGAAGATGATCTATGTATTGATGCTTGCATTTTCTACTTTTGTTGGTTTTAGGTTCAAAGCATGAACCTGATGGGCGGGTAATTTTGGCTGAATTTGAATCATTTCGGCTATTAAATACATATGTACCAAACAATGGTTGGAAAGAGGAGGAATCCTCGTTTCCGAGGAGAAGAAAGTGGGATAAGAGGATGCTAGAATTTGTTCTTAGAACTTCTGATAAACCCCTTATTTGGTTTGGCGATCTTAATGTAAGGTACTGTTCCCTCAATAGTATCAACTTTACCTTCCTATAAGAGTGTATCTCTGTCTCTCTCCTCAGTCCACTTACTGCCAGGTGTCCAACCCTTGACTTCTTTTTCTGTTCTTTTCCTTTTGTTGATTTTGTTTTGAGAGAAGGGATGGATCATTGGTGAATTAGGAGTATGTTCTTGTATTCTTAATGATTGACACTGTTTCGCTTTATATTAATTGTAACCATTTTCAGTGAGACAAAATTCTGAATTTAGTAAACTAATCCAGCAGCTTATTTGAGAAGTACTTGTGTCACAACTCACAACTGTTTCACCTTCCAACTTTGCCTAATGAATTGCTTTTGCTGAATTGTTTACAGTGACATCCTCACTTCTCAAACAGTTTAACAGTCAATGCATGCTGAAACTTTTAGAAGCTTATGGTAAATCAGCACAGAAAATTGAGACAAGTACTTGGATGAATGTAAAAAACTCAGTTGTGCACTGGTGGTGTTTAAATCTCTGCAATGTCAAAAAAGCCCTCCACTCTATGGAATTTAGTTTCAGATATTAGCTTTTGTCAAATCCTATGACATTGGTGGACAAAAATGAACTGGTTTAAATTTTTAACTTAATTATGCCATGCTCATTTGGAATCGTCTTTTACTAGGAAATCAATGGTTATCTGATCACAACAATTTCATCTATCATTTTTTTTTTTTAAATTTCACCCCTTACCTCCGGGAGGAGACTCAAACCCAGGTCAATGACTCACGGGGTGAGGCTCTTACTACTTGAGTTAGACGTTGGTCTCTAATTTCTTCTCTCATTTGTTTGTTTACTAAAATTTAATATTTAAGTTAATAAACAATTTAAGGTGAAGAGGGATTTGTGAAGCATAATTATCTTGTCTCCTATTTCATCTCTCATTTGTTTGTTATTATAGTTTAGTATTTAAGTTAAAGAAACAATTTAAGGGCAAGAAGGATTTTGTAAATCATGATAATCTTGCAAATCTAAAGTTAGTTTGCCATTCCCTAATTTTTTGTGTGAATTGACTTCCATCTCTAAAGTCTTGACAAATGCAAGTCTACCGGCTGTTGTATACTTCGGGATCCAACCATGAAAAGTTGCATGTATTTAATGAATATAAACTACATACGGAGTTTTTGGTCATCAATTATAGAAAATTTCTTCCTTGGAGGAAGTCTGTTTGTCAGCTACACACGTCTGTCAGAAACTTGCAACTTTACTGTTTCAATTCATGCTAGATTTTTATGGACTGGGTATCCTATTCCGCTTGTTACTTATCAATTGGATAATTGCAGTCATCAAGATATTGACGTGAGTCATCCAGAGTTTTTCAGTGCAGCAAAGCTCAATGGTTATGTTCCACCAAATAAAGAGGTGATTCTATGTAGTGTTTTCTTTAAATGCGTGTTGGCTCTACGTCCATTACCCTGCCCGATTTTTACATGAACTTGAATCGCACCTTTTGAGAGAAAATATCTTGAACAGCTAGACTGGAAACTGAGATACTATTGAAAAATAAAATGCTTCGCATTTAAAAGGTAGAAGGAGTGTCTTGTGTAGTTCTAGTGAATTCATATTGATCTAAATGATATTTTAATATGTATATCTTAATGTTTCATTTTTCTTATTCCTGTTTCCAAAGAAGTCTAAATATGATATTTATGATCCACATAGAGATAAATTATGAAAGAACATGCTGATGGTGGGTAGCAATTGTTATTTTGCTGATCTTATAATATGCTGTTATCAGTTATCACCAATTGCTGTCAGTTTATATCATGTGTGTGTGTGTGTGTGTATATATTTAGCCCTATAAACGAAGAAAGATTTGTAGAAAAAATTCACATGGGAGTGCTAAAACACAATAAAAATTATTAGGCCTCTGTGAAAGATCTTTATACTTATTTTATGTTCTCTAAACAATAAGAGATGCTGAATATACTATTTTGGATGCAGGATTGTGGGCAGCCTGGATTTACATTGTCCGAGAGGAAGCGCTTTGGAACCATACTAAAAGAGTATGTTTAAAATACCCATTTGATACTTCCTTTGTTTACCCATTTGATGCTATAAGAGTATGTTTAAACTATGCATTCTTCTTGAAGTTATTGATAAAATGTTGTACATACTGCATAGTTTATGAAATGTGCAGTTTATTGCATAATCACTCCTAAGCAAGTACACTCTTGCTATTTAAATATGTAACGGAACATGAGGTCATGCCAAGGCTCTTAGATCCTGAATTGCGTCTACAAGTTTTCTATCTGACTCCATAGCAAAGCTTGCTCCTGCTTCTCCTTATTCCTTGAATTTCTCCTCATTGATGTCTTGATTCACATTTTGCTATCTATTCATGTGGTAAAGTAGCAGCTGAATTCATTGTTGTTGGAATTGTCTTGCATTTCTTGCTCGCATGCCATATTTTGATTGCAATTAAAAGATTCGAATGATGCCACTTTTGTAATTGGTTTTTGTATCAGTTATCCTTCTGAGTAAAAGATCAAATGAATGTTGCTTGCTATGAGGTTGCACTGTTAGTGTTTAATAATCTGAAACTCTGAATGCTTTTGCTACTGTCTGCCAAGGGGAAAGCTAGTGGATGCATATAGGTACCTGCACAAGGACCGAGATATGCAGTGCGGCTTCTCGTGGTCAGGAAACCCTATTGGAAAGTAAGTAGCTATCTATTTTTATGCTTTTATGGATTGATGTGAAAAGCAACTGCATCTGGTAGCATTTTGGAATATTGGAGAATCTCGACTTGACATGCTTAATTGAGCGAAAAAAAATTCTTTTTTTTTCACTGTAAAATATTTTGTTCTTATGCTAAAGTACATCATCTTATGGTTGCTGCAGGTATCGTGGGAAAAGGATGCGGATTGACTATTTCATTGTCTCAGAGAAACTTAAAGACAGGATAGTGGCATGTGAAATACATGGACAAGGGATTGAATTAGAAGGTAATATTTACTTTATGTTTAACTTACTTGAATTTATGGTCTAGTAAATATCAGACATACAAAATCTACTCACTCCCTAGTAAAGTATCAGATTTTCCATGTCGATTGTTCGTTGCATGGCCATTGTCGTAAATCTCAACCCAATCTCTAAGATGGGTCGTATTCAGAAATTCATGTTTTTTGGATTATACTCGTTGATTCCTGTGGGGATTTTTGGCAGTCGAAGTTCAGTTTTTAAGATACCCCCTTTTGGGAATTCATTGACACATTCAGAAGAAAGAGAGCATATTTTTTGGAAAGATAAGGCGAGTTTAATTTCTCTTGTAAAATCTGAGTGTAGAACTCTGCGTATGTGTTTTCATACCAGTCCGAACCCTAGATAAAGGGGAGAATAAATGTAGGTTGAAATATCACGAAAACTTCATCAACTCTCATGACATAAATCCTATTACATAATTCATTGGGGGCATTGGCAATCTAGTTTCTTTAGAAGTAGATGTAGTAATGAACTGAATAGTGTGGCTAAAGGATCTGTATAGCCAACTCAAAATTGTATTGGGAGCAAGGCTTATGTTGCCATAAAAGCTGAGAGTCGGCAGAATTGCCCATGATTTTCATTGTTGTCTTAAGTATAGATGTTTGTAAACTTATTGCATACCCATGTTTGTTACATATTCAAACTTGGATACGCTCCAATATGCTCTGATACGTATTGGACACGTGTGTTGTTTAATTATTCTATATTTTTTAAGTTTTCGATACGTATCGGATACGTTAGGACACTGAAGAAGAGTTTTTTTGGTTTTAAACTCTTTTAAAGCTCATTATTAATGGTTATAGATTGATAAAAAAATAAAATTATTTGATGGATAATTATTGTTATTGTCAATAACTTATTGAAAATAGATAATATTTATGAGAAATACACAGCTAGAGTTTTAGCCCCTATTTGACTCTTGAAATTAAATTTTTTTATTTCTCATACTTATTTTCAAACATAAATTCATCCAATAAAATATTTAGCACATAAACCTAAAAAAAAAAAAAAAATCAATATTTTAATCACATGTTCTGCAAAAAAATCATAATTCAAAACATCATTTTCCTCTTGTTCTCTTTATAATGGCCATCAAACAAGAGCTTAATTTAATTAATAGTTGGAGGTTTTTATTGAAAATACACAATAGTATTAAATCTTTTAATACATGTAAAATCGTGTTAGTAGTTGACAAAGATATTTTTATTATCAAAAGTAGATATTGGTATTAAATCTCTATTTGAAAGGAGAGTTCAATATGTGGGGACGTTATCGGAAACTTATTTGATACTCTTGAAAATGTTGGACTATTTGATGTTGCTAATCTATCATTAGATGAAACAGAGTTAAGAGTGTTATTTTTAATGATAATGAAGAAGTTGGTGTTGGTGATTTTGAAGAAAATGCAGTTGGGCCAATTATCATGCTTTTGTTGTAATTTTTTTATGTTAAATGAAATTATGTGAATTTTATATATTTTATTTATATACACACGTATCTGTATATCCTTTTTTTTTTTTTTTTAAAGTTGTATCAATGTACCCATATCTTATCGTATTCAAATTACGTCTCCGAATCGGTGCTTCGTAAGTGTTATCGTGCTCTGGGTAAGCAGTAAGCTACATAATGGTGACGTCATTGCTGTCCCTTAGCAACATGAACCCAAAGTAATAACACGAATAGAATGCAAACCATGCCATATATCTGCCATGCTATGCTTTTAATGTACATTTAGTTCCTTGCTTTCTGTTTATGTTTCGATGATTTCTCTGGTAAATGTCTAATTTATATTTTAACCATTTACAGGTTTCTATGGGAGTGACCATTGTCCAGTAACACTCGAGCTTTCTGGTGCGAGTCCTAATTCCAACGAGAACTAATGTCCCTTGAATCTTCAGCATTGTAAATCTTAATTCAACTAAACTTTCTGACTTGATCTTCATGGATGAACATGTATTGTCGATGTCTTGTTCTTTCAAGCCCAATAGCGATGACTGTTTATGACTGGTGCTTATTCATGGATAAATCAATTTGGGAATACCAAAACCACCCCTTAATATTATTCTATGATGTCAAATTGTTCCTCGTATTTTTGTGCTGCGATAATGTCAACAACTGTAGAAGATGTTTTTCTGTCTGTCTCTCTCTCTCTCTCTCTCTCTCTCTTTGTTTTTTTCAAGCATAATTGGTATTAAGAGTGGAAAACCTGAATCTTTGTTAGGCTTTGCCTTCTTGGTGCGGCAGAAGGTGCAAAGCAGCTAAATAACACAATCATATACTTGGTAATATAGAGAAATCTTGACAAACATATAGACATTAATTTCAAACATCAACTTTATTTCAATCTTTGCTGTGTTAAAATCCTACTAATATAGTAAGATGGACGTACAACTCTAGACTGTTTGAAAAAGTAGAATATTTTTCATTTTATAATTATTTGTTTCTAGTCTAGACTGTTGGAAAAAGAAGTTATTATTGAAAGTTTAGTTGTCTAATAATTCTTTTATTAATTTTTCTTAGAGAAACTTTCGTAGACATTTTATAAAGTTTTATTCAATAAATTATCCTCTTTGTCGTAAGGAATAAAAGTTTGTAGCAAAAACTTGACTATATTGCATCACAAATATTTTATTACAAGAAATAAAAGTTTGACTACAATTTTTATTATTTGTTGCGCATTTTGAAACATTATGGCAAATTCTTTATGTCACCTTATATTACAACAAACCCTATGATGTGTTACAATATGAGTAAGACCTTGATTTATGACTATGACATGGTATAATTTACGTTATGACCTTCATTTATCTAATGCCAACAAGAATAGGGACGGAAGCCAAATTCTCGTTCACCAATAATGGAACCTTGACATAACACTTGAAATATCGAGATCTTGGGTTCAATGAGAAAAGTAATGTGCTTGGTACACGTAATAAGAAAAGCATATGTTAAAGTTATTTAAATTTTAATCAACTTATATAGATGTATCTATATAATACTTTAGTTATGCAAGTACTCTTGATAATTTTACCTATTTAAATGTGAGTGATGATGCCATCTCTAGGTGACTTGAATAGCTACTTAAAACATTCATCAAAAAATTCGAATAAACGACAAGACCCATTTACGTGTCGGTAAATATGAACACACATGGATATGAAATTTGTGGATAAGTGTTTCCTATTAACCATATAGGATCGTTGGTTCAAAGCTTGTCTATGGTACAACATTGGTTAACACTTTGAAACATTTTCATTATGTGAAGAGTCGAGTCCATAAGACATTTTATTTTTGATAATGAAGGGTGATTGTTGGAACATTTTCAAAATTTGGTGTCAATTGGTTCTATTCATTTTCAATAGATTGGTGGTTATATTTTCTAAATTGTGGTTTTACACATTGTAGGAAAACACAAAGGATATTGCGTTGGTCGTGAAACATCGAAATTAGCGTGAAAATTGAAAACAAGGGAGGTTCATGTGGCTGGTCAGGCTAGTCTACTTGAGGTCGTATCACCTGAATCATCATTTATCGATGTTGTCCTAAAAAGTTACATGACATGCATGTGGCGGAGAGGGGTCGACAATGGCCAACTAGATATCAATTGATTTGATAGAATAAAAGTGAGTCCACACCCCCGCTAGGCAAGCCAAATCATTTATGAACTCACAATAACGATAGCAAGCCTATATAGTTATTCAACAGCTTTTTCACATCAGCAAAACCCACTATCAAAGTGCCCATGAACAAGCATGATGAGAACGACTCCTCAGCCAATGAACAAAGGACATGAAGGTCAGCAAATAAAACATGAACGTATAACAGACGGAGTTATAAATTAACTAATCAAATGTTATCACACGACATTAATCAAAAGATCTATTTACCCCCAAGGCTTTGATGGAAATGTATAAATAGGCGCCAAATGGGAATACGGAGGATAGGCAAAATTGGAATAGCTTCATCTCGAATAGTCATTTCTCCTCTTATTAGTCGAGCATCAAATTAGTGAGATAAGGGGGGAATATTGGCTATGTGAAAGGAATTTGTTTATCATCTTTTAGTGGCCAACTACCGATGGACCAATGTGATTGATGACTAACACACACATATTAGGATTGCTTAATGACCTTAGCAACTCTAATGTTAACTTTATTGAGCCAATTGTTCAAGAAGGTTGAAGCAGATGGACAAGTGGGTGAAAAACAAAGTGACTAATGGGGACCAAATTGCCAAGTAGGTGAAAAACACCCATGATATTGAAATTTTAGCAATATGTTATGTTGATTACTGGTGTTAAAATTTATTGCAATTGTGATTTAAACTGTCATGTTAGCTCTTCTGCTGATAAACTAATGGACTTGAATGCGAAGATAAAATTGTAACAAATTTTAAATTCAGCGTTCAGACACAAGTAAAATATACTTTACTGGACTGATATGAAATTCTACTAACAATGTAATAACCATCTGAATTCTAATGCATTCATAATTGTCATTTGTTTTCCTTAATTACGTCTACCTAATTTGGTAAAATAATTAAAATTTTCAAATTCAAAGAGGTGAGAATGGACGAAGAATCTGGTGAACTCCTTTGGCGTATTCGGTAAACTCATAATGAGGAAAAAGTTGGCCAACCTACTCCTTAAATACACTCACAATTTACAAGTAGAGAATACAAGATGCTTAATCTCTATCGCGAGAGATTTCTCCATTAATCTCCAAAGTGAGTTCTTCCTCTATATTTAGATTTGTTTCTTTGATTATATTTTTCTCAGTTTTACATATAACCTTCAATTTTTTTACGTGTACATGAAGGTTGAAGAGGTTTCCATGCATTTAAGAGGAAAAATTCATTGGATTTTTTCGTTTTTATATATGTTTATGATTTATGGGTTGTATACATGTGTGTTTATGAGGATGGGAAATATGGGAAACTTATACTTTACTCAGCCATTAGGACGTATTAGTTATTACGAATTCTTTTCGTGGTAGTTCAAGGAAACGAGAGATAAGGAAAATTGAAAAAGCCTCTAGTCCATTTCCATTAGCCGGCTGGTGGTTCGTTAATGAATGAAAGAGAAATGGGGTTTAAGATTGGGTCAGTTATTAGCAACCAATAATTCGAAGGTGTCTCAAACTTAATGGGTTTGAACAATTTATTTATTTATTTCTTTGCAGAAACTACTAAATGTACTAATACTCATTTTTTTTCTTCTAATTTCTAATTTGTCAGCTTTATTATTATTATTATTATTATTATTATTATTATTATTTATACTTTGATCTTTTCTTTGTTTTTCTTTTCTGTTCTGAATATTTTATTGTTAATTTCCTTAGATCGAAGCATTTGACTTTCTTCTCGGTGCCTTATATATCGCATGTTGTGTAAGTCGATTTTTTTTCACAGAACAAGTTTAAATCTGTAGAAAAGAGATGGTCTATCGTGGTTCTGGTCGTGGACGAGGACGTAGACATGGATGTGAATGTGGTCGTGGACATGGCCGTGGCCGTGGCCGTGGTCTTGGTGCTGGTGCTGGTGCTGGTCTTGGTCGAGGTCGAGGTCGGGGTCAGGGTCGTGGCCGCGGTCGGGATCGGGATCGGGATCGTAATGAGTACACATCAAGTAATCGAACATTGCAAGACTCATCACCTACCGTCACTCGATTTTTCAAAATCTTATATGACAAGGAGGAGAACTTTTCAGAATATCTGGTATCAGAATAATTCCCCCAATTTATTATTTGTTCTCTCTTTCTCTGTGTATAACATTTTGTAGGAATCATTTTTTGTAGTGGATTACGCATGCATACATGTGTCTGTGCATGTACAAATAAGAACTCCTATGCTTGTAAGGATTTGATTATCAAAGTAGGTATTCAAAGTTAGTAATTTGAATAACGTTTTTCCCCGGGAAATGTTATGATGTACGATGTATATGGCATCACTTCTGATTTCAGTTATATTCTCATTTGTGTTGAAGGTTACAGTTTCATCGTTTGTAAAGAAAATATGCCTACCCAATTCTTTATAACAACTACCAATTGTGTATATGAATATAAAATATGTACATCTGTACAATATGTACCATTTTGTCAAGCTTATTAATGATCGTTTTTTACTTAAATTTCTTGTTTGAATTCATAAACATATTCTCACAGGACACGTTTTCACGCTGTGTGTTTGATGACTATTGAAATTTATCAGCCTATGGCTACATGGTTCCAGTAATCATATCTAAGGTTCTTTAGATCGTTCAATAATTTTTTTCTCTTCAAGGTTCAAGGTATAAAGTGTATCACTTTTAAGCATCCGTCAGATTTTATACTGCTACAAGACTTTAGCACAGTCGAAGACCATTTATATAGAAAAATGATGATTGATGTATTAATTTGATGTGCATAGAACCAACTCAAATTGTTGTTTCCAGTCTTATGAACTTCAACACACGTGACCTTAAGTTCCATGTGATTCTTTCTCCATCTAAAAACTTGGAATATTTTTTTGGAAGTATACATATTTCTAAACCTTATTATTCTCTTGCAGTACTTGCCTCCTGCTTTTGTTGCAACAGTAGGGAACTTGCTTGAACAAGAAACTTATCTACAAGATTCAAGTGGGAAACAGTGGGCTGTGACATTATCCACTGTCATTGATTCTCTCGCATTCAAGAAGGGATGGAAGGAGTTTTTCTTATCTCATGGCCTTAAAACTGGACAAGTTCTGGAATTCCACTACATAATGGGATCCCACTTTGTTGTCCATATATTCGGAGCATGTGGAAATGAAATAACGGAATTTAACAGCAGAGAGATTATAAATACGGTTGACAATAAAATAGCTGCCCAAGATGAACCACATCAGACGTTCGATGTGAACTTAATCAATAAACCCATTTCAAGCCGTGGCAACACAGTTTTAGGTAGTTGCTTCAATACTTCAACTAAGATATTCTATATCTAACTTAAAACTTCAATTCTTTCGTTTTGCATATATGCATTGCAGCTTATTGATTAAAGGTATATTCATTTATAGATGCAGAAATACAGCCATCTGCACAGATAAATTCTGGTGAAAAGTTTGTTGCCGCAGTTAAAGATACAGAGAGCACTAGGAAATCTGTATCAGTTGATGCCAAAATTCCCTGTTTTGAGGTGGTACAAGGCTAACATTTTCTAGTATATCCCTTTGTACTAAATATTCATGTTTTCACCAATCTCTAAGCCAAGTTAATATCTATGTACTGTTTTCTTTCCTTAATTAATTGTATCAGTTATGTGCTTCATTTATTTGTCATTTTTAAGGAGGGGGCTTAACGTTCGGTAACTCAATTCAGATTGTCAGTGTATTTTGCTCATCTTGTGTCATGTACACAAGTACAAGTCCGTTCAAATTTGATGAGTTTCTTGATTTTTCATAAATATTTTGTAGCATTTAATTTTGCATTTTTAAATCTATAAACTTAAAGACATATGTACCCATCTACAGGGCAAAAGAAACAATACGATAAAGATATTTTTGTAATTACTTCTTTTCTATATCTTATGTTCGGATTACCTTTTATTCATTAATTACAGTATGCACTTGAGTGATGAAATCTCTCAAGAAATCAGGTATGGTTGTTGTTCATGACTTATCACGTGTGAGGGGTTTTAATGCATATGGTAAACTAAATACTGGACTTCTTTGATTTCTTTTGCGTGTTGAGTTTTACATTAGTTTTCTATGTTTTACATATTATGTATATACTTGTTGACGCATGGTAAATTTGAACGGAAATAATAATAATAATAATAATAAGAAGAAGAAGAAGAAGAAGAAGAAGAAATGCCCCATCGACTAGCTAATCCTTAATATGTGAAAATGGTTAGATATATTTTCGGGCTGCAGGTACTTAGTACATATAAGTCTTTGCTCTTGTCTTAGCCTGAAACTCCTGAGTTGGAAAATCTGAATTAAGTTCGAGAACAAAATATCATGTACGCTCTAATTTGTACTCTTCCGTGAAAATATCCAAGATTATATGTAATTATATTATACATAAACAAATGCCTAACAGTTTTGTTACATTGTCCTAGGTTCATCTCTTAAGTTCTGGAAACGAATTATTGGATGTGGAACGGTAAAAAATTATGCAAACAGTTTTATGTAAGTAGCTGTCCCTGTTATATGTAACTAGAGGCATGCAACCACATGGTATTAGCAATAATGCAATCTATTTGTGCATTATCAAATGCCCCTTTGCTCTACTTCATTGTGTGGTGTTAGATACCCTGTTTCAGTGTCATTTGAGATTTCTGATGTTTATGTCATACTTGGTCATACATGCGCAGGGATTACAGAATGACGTGCCATCGGTACTTCCTGAAAAAGAACTACAGAAAGAGCTTGACGGTTGTCCACCTTAGGGACGTCTCTAACAAGACTCTGGCCAGTATTCTACCAAGAAGAATATCGAGTTAAAGCATTGTTGGATGGATGGGAAGAGATTTTACGAGGAAAACTGCATTTGTCTAGGTGACCTATGTTGTTTTGAACTTGAAGACAGTTCTCAGTGCATCTGGAGAGTAGATATCACCTGCAATTGATTCTAGTAGTTCGATTTATTTTGTGTTGGAAATATAACCTTAATTTATGATTTATCTTTCATTTGAATTATTTGCATCTTTTAGTTCTTCGTTTAGAATATATAATATATGCTTTGTATCGAAGTTAGAGTTGATAGTATAAATAGAGATTTTCTTCCTCGTAATATTAATATTTGTCATTGAAAACCACCGACGTTTCCTACAAGTCAGAGCGGTGGAAACACAATATGTTCTGTAAACATATTCGGTGATAATATTAGTTTAGCATTAGGACAACATTTGTCAATAGACACTCATTAACCATCCCAACATTTGTTGTTATTTTGACTTTTTAAAGTAGAGAGTGAGTTTGGCTCTCTACGTTTGGAAAGCCTAATATATTCTTTATTTATATTTTATCAAGGTTGCATTTAATAATATTGCAAGTTTCAAAAGTAAAGAATTCGTTGGAGTGTATAAAACTTTATACTTTTTAAATTTCAAGATGCTCTTTATTATGATCAAGATGCTCTTTAAAAATAAATAGTTTCTTGAAAATGCTCTGATGACCACAGAGTTCAACCAAAATTTATTTGCTTATGTAAGTTTGTTCTTCAACTTCAATATTGTACTTCAAGCTATTTTTGATATTTGATTGATTTAGCAAAATTTAAGTAATATAGTTTTCATCGCATTGGGGCATTGATGTTTAAAAGATTCATTTGAGAAATTTGATGGCGTCGTGTAACCTCACTATATATAGTGCTGTTAGAATGACACAAAGGATGTTGGTGTTGCATCTGTCTCTTCAATTATATTGTTCACAAGATCATTAATGGACCTTCGTGGTAATGTAAACATAGTACTACACCACCTAGTTTGGGCCCTCCAGGTGAAACTTCAATCTTTTAGGGGTATACTAATAAAATAAAACCTGTTACAGCAACTTTCTTTCATTTTAGGCCTTTTAGGATGCAGCTTCAATCGAAAAAAAGGTGAAAATGGGCTACCAAGAGGGATTCATGACCATTATGTGCCTTCAGCGTCGATGCGCTTGAGACAGAAGAAGAACCTGGAATGATTGGCCTTAAGGAGCCATGGTTCATTCATTGTTCAGTTGGCGCTGCAGCTTATTTTATGTTATTAATTGCTACTAGTTATTTCTTTAAATCCATGAACTCAATGTGATTATTCTTTCTTATGGGTCGTTTCTGGCTTTTTTCCCAGCTTTTCGAAGTATTTAAACATTGTCAGCTTCGTTGTTCTTTGATGATTTTTGAACAAACATAAACGAGAATGAGTTTTTTTATTTAAACTTGATCTCAATTTGGTATTCACGTGAATCAACGAATTGTTGATCGCATGCTATATGATTCAGTTTCATTTGCCTACAACAGACTCATTTCACAGCTAGACACTGCCTCTGATAAAGAGCCCCGCTGCTTATGATGCTCGTGTGGACGAGGTTCGACTATATGAAGAAACGTCACAATTTTGTCAACAAATTGAAGCATTGACGCAACACATGGCCAGATTGGTGACTCATCGGCACAAGATGGCTGACCACCTATACAGAGGGGCACGAGGTATGGTCAGCAGCGCACATGGATAAAGTTGTACATGATTAAAAATTGGTGGCTGCTAAAAAAAATTGTCATTTTCTTTGTGCTGTCATTTCCAATCCAGTATTTGTAGATCAATTCAATTTGTTCAATACACACAAACCCCAAGGGCATATTTAAAACCAATAGCAACCTCTGTTTTCACCTTTGAATAGTGGCTTTTTAATTTGGATTTAGACTCTAAAAGATTCAAGAAAAACAAATCAGAACGGCATTGGGACACACCAATGGTGTCAGTAACACGCAGTCGAGCAAGCTCGCTCAGCAAGCTTCACTCTTGCTGGAGCAAGCGAGAGTGTGCAAGACTGCCTACTCTCTGACTTCTTCTTGCCCGCACACTGAGTTGTTTTCATTTCTTAGTATAAGGTCATTCTATGACTCAAAAGCCAATTCACTATGATGCAAAATCATTATTTTAAAACTATTTCCTGAACTTCTGGTTGGATGAACTAGCACGAGGGGAGAACACCTTCAGTTTCTAGCTTCACATTTGGAGTAGCTTCCTCTTCTGTTGCTTTTCCTCTCTTCACAATTGGGCATTTATTAGATGGCCAAAGAAATAGAGAAATAGGCCTTCGAATGAATGCAATAATAAAATGTGTCAAATTGTTATGAGAAATTTTACATTGACTTGAAAGCAGCTATATTGCTTGCTAAGTGATTCATACAAGGCCTCTAACCGATTGCTAAGTGAAAGCAGCTATATTGAATGCAATAATAAAATGTGTCAAAATTGTTATGAGAAATTTTACATTGACTTGAAAGCAGCTATATTGCTTGCTAAGTGATTCATACAAGGCCTCTAACCGATCAATTTGATCTGAGGAATTCTCACAATTTTCAGAATTAAGTCTTGTACACCCTTTTGCGCATTCAGAGTACCTGTAATTGTCAGGTTTCAAAGAAAGTTGCGCTCTGTACAATTTTTCACCTTTTTTCTTCTTGGCCCTGCTTAGCAAGAAGAGAAACCACAAGAAAGCCAGATTCTTCTAGTAAACAGTCTTTAGAACTTAGGGTCCGTTTGATTGCACCATGGAAAATAGGGTGGAAAGAAAACGAATTCCAGGGAAAATATTTGCCTAGAACTTGTTTTACGGGGAATTGTAATTAAACGTGTTTGATTGGTATAATTTCCCATGGAAAATGTTGAAAGTTTGAAATCCGTTTGACTTCCTTTTTTATGAAAACTGTCCATTAAAGTGATAATATTTTCTACTATTGGGTTAATAATTTGTTCCAATTACCAAAAAGTAAAAAAAAAATAATAAAATTTAAAACAATTAGAAAAAATCACCATATTCGTTTGACTTTGTTTTGGATAGAAATTGTCAACAAAAATGAAATTTTTTTTTACAATGGTCGATAGAATTGGTTGCCATTGCTAAAAAAAAAAAAAGTTGAAAAATGTTTTCCCACCTAAAAGGTTGGAAAACATTTTCCACCATTCGTGCATTAAAGGGTTGTACCTAGAAAAAGGGAGGAAAAAGTTTTTCGTGGAAAATTTAGCATATCAAACAGTCAAAAAGTGGAAGTAGGAAAATATTTTCCTACTTCCAGAAAAAATATCGTCAATCAAACGGAGCCTTAGTTATTAGACCCAACCCGACAGTCGAGCCGGAAAAATCATCAAGTCACTGGTTTAATCATTGGGTCATTGTTAGACTGTAACTTAAAGTAAAATATATTTTTGAAAAAAAAAAAAACCATTTTGCTAAATCTAAATGCTCACATTATATTACAAAGGTTCACCGATCAATGCACTTGGACCAAACCACTATCCGGTTTGGCAGTTCCGATCCAGACCGTCCAGTCCAATTCTAATAACTAAGGGGCCGTTCTCTTCGTGTTTCAGTTTTGAGTTTTGAGTTTTGAATTCATTTTGTGTTTTCTGTTTTGGGTATCTGTTTTGAAATTGCTGAAAACTCGTTCTCTTTGTCATTCTGAAAAACTGTTTCTGAAAATAGAAAACTTGAAAACGCGTTTACTTTGAAATTTTGAGAATTTTTTTTATATAATTTTTTATTCAATAAATCTGATTATTCAATAAATTTTAATAGTTTAATATTAATATAGTATTAAATAACATATAAATTTTGAAATTGGTGAATCTTGAAATATTCTTTTCTATATATAAAAAATACAAACTAAATTAAATTTGACAAATCCTTGTTTTTCTACTTGTACGTAACTTGTGACAAGAATTAACTAACATCAAGTCACAACCAAACCGAATTAAGTTGCAAAAAATGGGAGCACTAATCTCATGTTGACTTGTTAATAAATATTTTGAAATCAATCTTATCGAGTTCATGTCACTTCTCACAATTCTTGCCAATTACAATTTTGATTGTCTAAGAAAGGGGAGCACTACTTCTCATGTTGTTTAATGGAACATTTGGTTGTTTAAGGCCAGTGTATGTTTCCCTTTTTCATCATATTTGGCTTCTTAGCATACAGTTCCCTTGCACAACAGAATTATTCAGAAAATTTGTTTTTAGATTGCAACAACTCTGATGCAACGGGACCTTCTCCAGCTTTTCTTTATACCTGCAATGGTGAAAAGCCTTCCCGCAAAGCCTTCTTTGATGACTATCAATTTATGCTTCATTACGCCATTTATATTCTGGACAGAAATTGATGACTATCGATTTATGCTTAATTAACTATGCCATTTATATTTTGGTCAGAAATGGAAGAGGGTGTTAGAGAGATGGTTTCAAACTGAAATCGGTACTCACTGCAGTGAAGCAGAAATTAAAGGAAAATACCAAGGTAGATAAAACATTAACCACAAGATTAAGGAAGAGATACAGGTAGCAAAATTTGCGAATTGTTCAATTCAATCTTCTTCTGTTAGTTTACAAAAAATGTCATAAACACAAAAGAACAATGTGATCCACTAATCAGAATTAAACAAATCAACATTCCCAAAACAACTAATCTATCTTTTACACCATCATTTTACCAAGAAGAAATTCAACTTCTTGATCAAATTCCTTATTCATCCATTCCCAAAAACAACTAAATCTATCTTTTACACCATCATTTTACCAAGAAGAAATTCAACTTCTTGATCAAATTCCTTATTCATCCAGGCTGGTGCATTGTACAACTAGATTAGAAGTAAATCTTTGACAATTAAACCATTTGTGGTCAGCAAATTTCAAGTCCCTTAAAACTCCAACTGCAAATTCAATCAAACAATGGTATCAAACCCAATTCAAATTCATTAATTACTGTAGAAATCAAACAATGGTATCATGAATTTTGAATAATGAGCAATAAAGCCTCAAAAAGACAAATATCTAAAGTCAAATATATGCATGGATAATTGATAAAACATCACACCTTACAAGGTCTAGATAGACCGGTTCAGTCCAATTTGCACAGTCTAATCCCAGCTTTTGAAAAGCTGAATTTGCCAATTAAAGAAACGTGAGACTCGTAATGATGTAATTCCCAATTAAAAAAAAATCATGAAAATAAATTAATGACATGATAGTGGCACATATAATTTAAAGTTTATGTCGCACCTACATTGAAGGCTTGGCGATTGCCCAAGCGATAGATATCCATTAGAACCCTGAAGAAAAGGAAATTTCTAGTAAATCCACAAGCAATAGTGAAAGCTACAGGACTGTGTCAGGATGCATATATAGCTGTTAACAAGTATCTATATCAACACCAACTGTAAACAAAAGACTTCTAGTGGTCTAAAGGTATCTAAAACAGAGAACTGCAATTTCCACACAACATTCTATAACAAGTTTCCTCAGTGCATCAGAAAATTGAGAACGGATGGTGCATATTAGACATCTACATAGTTGAACCTCCCCCCAAACTTCAAAGTAAGTTCAGGCCAAATTGAAATTCATACTGCCTTCTGAATCCAAATACAACAAATTTGCTGAAGTTAGGTCTGCTTTTGGCAGCAGTCTAATAGAAGTCTTGCAGTTGGGATTTGGAGCTGGTAAAAATTAATACTAATTTGGGTGAAATAGTTTTCCCCGATTACAACTCTAATGTTCCAATCAATATATGCATTTTGTCCCAGCCCTTCTTACAAATTTTTGAATCATAATCCAAAAAACAGTCAACATTTTAATCCTACGCAAATTAAGCCAAAAACTGAATTCAAAAGCTATACCAACAAAAATACAAAAGTTAAATTCCACAAAAGCAGCATAAACACACACAACAGATAAAAATACGCAACTATAAAAAAAGGGGAGAAAAAGAAAAAGATGAGAGACCCTTCAACTTCAAGAAGAACGCGAGTTGCTGAGATGGGTTGCGTTCAAAATTGCTGGAAGAGGCACTAATGAACCCATTAAACCGCAATCTCCTTTTGTTTTTCCTCCCAAAATTGAAGGCATAATTTCTGGGAAAAGTGAGAGAGGGTGGAGGTAAAGAATTAGTACTGAGATATTTAGGGGGCACTTGATAGTGCAATTTATTATTGTTTTTTGTGCCACAAAAGAAGATAGAGCATGAAATTGGACGGAAAGCAGTTTCCATTGGGATACAAACAATGGAACAGGATTTTCTGAATTCTGAACTCAAAATCGCATCTGAGTTCAAAAGGGAAAATTAGCTCTCTCTGTGAAATCGTAACCGTGAGCAAAGAAGAGTGAGTCCCGGAATCTGGTGGAGACACTGAAATCAAATCAAAAGCAACCTAGTTTTTTATTTTCTTTTGGTTGTCCTTGAGCTGAATTTTCTTTCTTCCCGGCGGATGGCGAGTGGCGACTTACCTGAAGAAGCTCCCGACGGATCCGGGCCGGCCAGATGCTGAATCCTCCCCTGGAAGAGATTGATGAAGAGGAAGCAGAAAGAGGAGGAAGGAGCCAAGATTTCATTTCGGCTTTGTATTTTCTAGCGTTTCCCGTGTTTTGCCATTTTCACGTGTTTTGTAAGAAAACGTCCAAAACGGTGGAAATCACGTTTTGTGTTTTCTTCACAAATTTTTTTTGTGTTTTCAAAAATACGTTTTCGAAAATGGAAAAGAGAACACGTTTTTGGTGTTTTGAAAAATCGAAAACAGAAAACGACTTGAAAACGACAAAGAGAACAGGGCCTAAGGTTTTCTCCATGCTCACACAGATCATTAAAAGGAAGGTAGTCATCCTCCAGAGTCCCTCTATACACTTTGTGTATTAATCGCTTTTGCTCCATTGGAGTTCAAGTGATAAGCAACAGCAAAACCAATCTAATTCATGTGATGATTCGGTTTCAGCATGAGAAATTCCTGTCTTGTCTCAACAAAACATGCCAAGTCATGCATTTTTGCACATAAAAGAGACAGGTAATGAAGTATTTCAATGTTGTCCAAAACAATTCTAAGCTCATTCTGATAGCGCTTAATTGCTTTCCTGACCCCCTAGATAGAAATTTTAAAGCTGGAAAAAGTACTCTCAAATAAGACAGAATTAGTGGACAGAATAGTTTTTCGTGTTGGAGGGTGTTATTACTTGTAACTTTTTCTAGTAGAGGAACATCTCAAAAAAAAAAAAAATTGTAAAGTTTAAGCTGAAAAAAGAATTAGCAAGAAGCTTGCTCTGATACCATGAAATTTTTTGTGAAATTTTATATATTTCACTGAGAAATTCTGGATGGAACAACAACTATATAAGAAAGAAACAACATCCTCAAATTTGTCCTCAGTCATGCCCTCTCTCTCTCCTCTAATTATGTCCTAACATCTATCCTCTATTTTATAATTGTGCTATTTAAGTGAACTATACAATAATTCAATAAACTAATATCAGCCATTTTCCACAACTGCATTTTACCTTCTCAAAATCATTGATCAATCGCAAAAAGCAAAAAATCAACACCACATTAAACACTTGCTATCTGATAATAAATATCAAGTTGGAAAACAGGAGATTCCATTACAAATTAAACTGCGTCAAGCCTACACCCGTTGAATTCTTGTTTTACAACGAAAATGTTACAGAAAGAAAAGAAATGCACAAGTGCCCTTGAAAGGTCATTTTTTCTGTGCCTAATTTGTGATCATGATCTCTCAAGGCGGCTTGTGCATCCATTAAAACTTGAAAATCAGACAGAAATTATTCGATCTTGATTAATCAGATGACTTCAAGATTATGATCTGCTGATACTTGATTTTGCTCCTGCGCCATCATTTTTCTTATGTTCATAGCCCACTTGATCCACCCCACAACATGGTCATATAACCCAAGAGCAATGTATATGCCGATCCCTCCAATAATTCCATTTGAGATGGAATAAGTTAGAGGCATTAGAATCATGGTGAAAAATGCAGGCACTGCTTCCTTAATATTATTCCAATCTATATCTTTAACTACTTTCATCATCAGCACTCCCACCATTACTAGAGACGGACCTATTGCCCATGGAGGTACACAAGTGAGCAAAGGAGTGAAAAACAATGATAACCCGAAATATATTCCGATGATCACGGCTGTTAATCCAGTTCGACCGCCTTCTCGGATCCCGGCTGATGATTCGATGTAGGTGGCGATCGGGGAAACTCCTAGAGCTGACCCCACAATTGTTGAGCCTGCATCTACCATGTATGCCATGTATTCCCCTTCGAAACTTCCTTTATCATTTACAAAGCCTCCAATTTCTGCCATGGTATACAATGTACCAGTGGTGGCTAGCACATCTACATATAACAATGTCACTAGAGCCACCCAAACTTCACTCCTGTTGAAGTTAGTGAAGCTAATTATCCCTGCAGTGGACTTAATTTTATGGAAATCAATCACTTTTTTGAAGTACTTATAAGTTGATTCTCCAAGTTGGTTATTAGGAAAAACTGTCACATTAGTGCCTCTAATCCATGAAATTAATGTAACAGTAACTATGCCATATATCATGCTACCTTTAATATTCTTCATTAATCCATAAGACATGATTAAGAATCCCAATGAGCCAAGCCAGAAAGTTGGGCTTTGCATTTTCCCTCCAGTGCACTCCCCAGTTGCTGGATCTGTGCTCTTGCAAGCAGTGATTGTTAGCAATGTTGACGGGTCAGGTCCGATCAGGCCCACACCCTGTTGGGCCTGTAGGCCCACAAATGCAATGAAAAGCCCAATGCCTGCAGCACAAGCCAGACGGACCGGCTGTGGTATGAACCGAGCCAACTTTGCACGAAGCCCAAAAACAGCAATGGCTAGAAATGCACAGCCTTCAACTAAGACTACAGCCATAGCAGTGTTGTATGAAATGGAACCAGACCCATGGAAGCCCACCAAGTTGTAAGCCAAGTAAGCATTTGGGCCCATACCTGGGGCTAGGCCCAATGGAAGGTTAGCAAATAATCCCATGGCAAATGAGCCAATCATAGATGACAAGGCAGTAGCAACAATAAGGTCATTCTTGATCCTGGAAAGACAGTTCTGGTAACCTTCATTAGGTTTTATCATGCAATCTGGACTAGCAGTTTGATTCACAGGCACAGAACAGTCTGAAAACGAGCACGTCCCACCGGAGTCGGCAAGGATGGTGGCGTTGACAGTTATAATATATGCCATGGTAAGAAATGTGGCTGTGCCGGCGCGCAACTCCCTGCTGAAACAGCTCTTTCTTGCCTCTAACTTGAAATACTTCCCAATGATGCTCTTTGCAACTGCTTCATCTATGCATTTTGCCATTATTTTCCATGGCTTGCTTATTTTATTGCAGAATCCACCACCAATTCTAGCATTCATTTCTCTCCCCATCTCTCTCTGGAGTGTTTGTTATGCAATCATATAATTGAGGAGAATTGAGTGATGAGATTTTGTGGGATGCTTTGTGTTTATATATATAAATAAAGCTGCCAATGGGATATTATATTGGTCTAATGTGCTCCATGCGGGCTGACTTTCACTGAATGTGCACCAAGAAAAAAAAAATCATGTCTTTTGAGGAAATTGGGTTGTTGCTAGAGATGGCAGGTATAATTAGAGCATCGTCTTAAATTTAGCACCATGAGGGAAACTTTTTTTACCTTGATTTTTGTACATTTTTATGTTAGTTAGGCTGGAATGGAAATTAGTGGATTGGATTTTTTTTTTTTTCAAATTACTTAAAAATCTTATATGTTTTATGATGTGTAATACGGTTCTCATTCATAGAAGTATTTTGATACTGGTAGAACGTGTTAAAAGATGTAATTGACCAAAACCAATATCAATATGACCTTGTCGAGTTGCTACGGATTTAATTAATTTGAAATCTTCACTAAATATACGACTCAATTGAATGTGACATTATTGACTTGGATGGATTGAGAGTAAAAATTAATTAATTTATTTTTTTGTCGTGATACCTTACTCGTAAAAATCTCCATTAACCCTAAACTTGGGCATGCTACACGAAGATTTTTTGCAGCCATCACAAATTTTATTGGTCTATCAACAATTTTCAATCATTTTGATTGATTATTTCTTGACAACACTTCATGACTATTAGTCGTTTGATTAGGGTTAGTTTGATATGTTTCTTGTTGTTCGATGAATACCTGAATTTCAACTAAACATGTTTGGGAAGTATGTATTATCTGTTTCAATTATGAACAAACTAAATAAATAAAAATTAGTGATGAATAATTGGACATCACATAAATGAACGAAAAAATAGCTTGGGTATTTATAAATTGTTTACAAACATAGGTATTTTTTCGAGAAAGTAAAAATGATAAAACTGAATGTGCAACATTGATTTACAGTTTATTTCACGCCCCCCTCACATGGTGGTGGGGCCCACAATCGCGGTCTCCACCCCCATGTGAGTGGGCTATGAAAAAAACTGTGAACCAAGACTGTAACTCTAGCATGGTTCAAGTAAAAATGAGATTACAAAGTTAATATCTCCAAATATTGTTTAATGACAAATGGTCAGCATTGCAACTCTCTTGTTTAGTTGCTATTCTTGATCCTAGGGTCCCGAACAGCTGTCTAAAATTAATAATAACTTCAATTATTGGTCACCCTTTTATTTAATATAACACATTAATTGGACACTAAAAGGCTTATCATATCTCTCTCTCTCTTGTCTCTTATTTCTTTTCATATAGAGAAAAATAATGAAATAATTTTTAAATATTAGAAAAATAAATAACAAAGCCAAAAGTCCAATCCAAGACTGATTGAGGGTTGGCAATTGACTGGTTTGGTATTAGTCCTTGTCAATAAAACTTTGACCAACAGACAATAGAAATGTCTTAAACTTTAGTGATTTTATGACATCCACCAAAAGTTGTTCCTTCGATGTTTTTTGGCCAAACCCACTGAAATAAATGTACTTTCATGACACGAAACGTTTGTTGAAAGATAACCAGATTCTCATTTCGTGGAACCCAGATTGAAGAAATTGAATCCATAGCGTTTCTTATAATTTATTGATTTAACTACAGAAGTAATTTATTGATTAAATAAGATATTTCACGATAAACTATTTTTATATAAGACGACGGTCTCAAGAAAATTCATTAAACATTGTGGGGTTTTTAACAAAAGGTTGTTTTTGCAGCTAATAGGTTTTTGTCGACACTTCAATTGTCAACAAAATTTGTCATCCATGGTTGTACAAATATCATTATACATTGTGGGTTCCCTAGTGGGAAAGAAATTTGGTGCATACGAGGGAAAAGGAGCAATATGGAGATTTGGGAGAATTAGCGTCGATGTGTATTACTTTGGGAGATTGGTAACGCATCTCCGGAAGGTCCACCGACGGTGAGTTAAAATTAAATATAGATATTGCAGTTCGAAATTTAGTCGCGGGATTTGGGGCGGTGGTTAAAGACGCCCACGGGGTGGTTGTGTGAGGAATGGAGGGCATTGTGGTGGAGGCTTTGGCTCTTCAAATTGGTCTTTTATTCATCAAACGCCACAATATTCATGTGCCTCAAATGTTGGTTTCGTCCCAATTCTTGTTGGATTGATCACGATGAAATAAAATCAAATTGGATGACGAATACGACACTAAGTGTGAAGTTTGACGGTCATCGATGAATTTAATTCAAATAAAAATAATAAAGAACAATGAACCTCGTGGAATTGCAAAAGTATTTAAAATAAGTAAATATTATAATATAGTTTAAGCCATGTGTCGATACGTTCAAAAAACTCGCATAATTCCTCGTTTCTTGTAAGATTCTAATCACTAATTGGTAGAATACATATTAATATAATATTCTTGCTTTTTTTTCATTGGACTGAAGGAAGAAATTTAATTAAAGAGGATGACCCAACTTTATTGGAATATGTAAAAAGTTAGTGGTAACCACAAGAAAAAAAAAATTGAAAAGTAGGAAATTTTTATTGCATGCCTAAATCACTTCATTTTTCTAATGTTGTTGTCACTTTTGATCCTTAATGGGTTATTCTTTTAAGACAAGTACGTTTGAATTCTTTCGTGTTTTCATTTGCTTAGTTCAACCCCTATTGATTTCTCTCTCTTTTCTTGCTCACGAGCATCAAGGGGGTCTACTCGAAGCATCGAATCACTTGCCACAATGCCACCACTAGAAAATGCGCTAACAATGACGGAAACTAGCAATGACATTTTTTGTCAATGAAGAATTTTTTTCGTCACCAAGGGTTTGTTTGGCTAAGCTTCAAAAGTTTACGTGTGAAATGAGTAATTTTTTTTTATTGATCAAAATGAAACATACTTAATTTTTAAAAAGTTAATCTCTGGATGGAAGGTTTTAAGGCTTTAAACCAAACAAGGATGACTCGAACATGTATTAATAACCAAATTTGGTTACAAGGAGGAGAAGTCTCCTTAAGTTTAATTTGAAGTTCTATTCGACAAAACTAATAATTTTCATAATAAGGACCTTCGTCGGAAATAGTATTTATTTTGACAGTAAAGTAATAATTACTTTGAAATAACTAACTTTTCGTTTTAAAAAAATAAAAAATAAATCCCCTTATTCAAAAATAAGTATAATTTTTTTTTTTTTTTTTTTTTTTTTTTTAAGTTTAGCCATATTAGAGATAAAAGTCCCATTGCTAAATTCTATAGTAAAATCTCGAATACGAGTATCTACTACAATGATATAAGTGATGGATTTATCATATCCATGATTGATGCCCACTAACGAATACGTAATCTATCAACAATGGATTTTGATATTGCTAATATCGCGAATTTTGTAGTGTATTTAAATTCTTTATTAATAAGTTGTGGATGGACAATGTAAAGCATACTCATTTTAACTTGATCAAATAATCATAAGCTAAATGTTTAATTGACCATCAAACTTTATAATTTATCATGGTTTACTAATTGAACTTCAGAAATCGTTCTTATGGCTAGTGAACTTATCTTCGTTACACTCAGTGATTCACTGATTTAAATCCATCAATAAATCTAGCCAACTAGACAATGGAATATCTATGTGGATCATTAAGTGCTTAAGTGGAAGATCCACATAGCCAAACACGTCTTATCATTGGCATGCTAAACTCGCGTTCGTGCAAACTATAATGACAAAATAATCCATTCATTTTGGGGCAAATCTCAAATCGCAAGTGTGAAAAGGCAAGAACCCCAAAACGCGGCCAAACCTTAAAAACAAGGATTTTACTATTTGTACATCCGGGTTAAGACCCATGTGTACATCCCCTCACAAAAGGGGGGGCCACATCCAAAAAAGAATTCATGGCCCCCAATTGTGAGGGGTAGCGCACATGTGTCACGGTGTACATATAGCAAAACCCTAAACACAAAATCAATTTCAAATCTAATGCAAAAAATATTGAATTTGCATTTGTTTGTTAAAATGTTTTTGTGTCCCTGCAGTTTGTTTCACTTTTCTAGTTTATCCATTAAAATCATTGAATTAATGATAAACGTACAGAATTTCGTGGCTGCGCATACTTGTTTAGAATGGCAGGGAAGAGTAAAAGCATTTGTTATAGACGTAGGAAGCCTGGGCACAACTTGTTGGAATGCCCGATAAAGAAACGATGCCCAAAATGTGGTGCGACTTCTTGAAATGTATGGTGGTAGAGAAAAATACCGGAAACATAGGTTGCGTATTCTTAAGTTGTGCTAGAGATTGCGGTTATTCCAAGTGGAATAACGATTCATTGTCGGAAGAAGAGCATTTGCAATTTGAAGATGAGTTTATAGGACAATCGAGATGTGTTTGTTCGGTTAAATTGAAGAATAAAGATTTGATTGACAATTTGACGTGTATATTAAAGAAATGTGCTCAAATAACAAAACAACAAAACGTCGAGATATCCCTCAACATAACGATTCGCAAGGGAAAAGAAGCTACAAAGGAGAGCTGGAAAGGAAAGGGAAGACTTCCAAGAATGTCATAGAGCTATGTAATCGAGTCAATGACTTGTAGTTATCGAACTCGTTATTTATGTAATCGGCGCAGCTTTTTCTATGCTATATGAATGGAATGTTTACTCGTTTTCTTGGCTTCTTGATTCTCTAGATTACCAAGGTCTGATTCTACTACTACTTTTCAATCAACAACTTTAAATTCTTTTGGAAAATTTTATGTTACATCACATGTGTATTTCTATTTCCAAGTTAGATTTGTTTTTACGTTTGAGATTCTGAGATCCCGGGTTTGGCAGTAATATTTATCAGGTTCTTCGGCTTTTCACCAAGTTGACTTCAAGTTTTTCTCGTTCCTTTTCTTTCTCACGATTTGTGGCATATTCATACATTTATTTGATTTTGCTTCTCTAAGGAATTTATGTTGATGCCTATTGCGTATTTTGCATTATGTACAAGTATGTGAATGCATAGTTCTGATTTAGTAGCTCGCTTCTTTATTGTTAGGAAAAATTGATTCTTGAAAAAGAATTGGACAACCTTAGCTTTTATAAAAAATTGTTGGAATAAAATCAGTTACAGTTTTTTCTTTTTTGGTTGGAATCTATAATCAAGTGGAGCCTATGTTAGTTGGTTAGTTTACAACCGATTAGATGCTTCATTTAGGTCTAAATAGAAGCATTAGATATGAGAAAATGTGAGCTCAAAATACAGAAAAGTAAGATTCTCGAGAGTGAGTAAGGCAAAGAAAGTGAGATTTGATAAGAATGGTAAAACTCTTATAAATCTAGAAAAAATTCTTTCTGATGATTTCAAAATTGTAAATCATGATTTGCTTCGGTTAATAAAGTGTTAGGAAGATGATTTCTTCCTTGTTAAATTCATTCTCAGTGTTTAATTCTTGCTGGTTTTGTTTTCTGTTAAGTTTGTGTTGATTTTTGAGTTCAAAATCAATTTTACAACATTAGTGCAAATACGGTAAGTTGAAAGCATACCCGGTATGAGGAAGCCATATACGATATGGAGTAACCATATACGTTAAGTTCAATTTTAGCCAATTTTTCTCCTTTCTGCTAGTGCATCTTGAATTGCTGAGATTCTAGACTAATTCCAAAGTAAAGATAGCCTCCAAAATCCCAACATTTATGTTTACAGGCACAGCATTGGATTACTTAGTGAGCTGTCTATTGCATTTTGGGAATATTGAGTTACTGTTCTATCGAGGTGTTATAGAGTTTTTCCAAGTGTTACAGAACAATTTATTAATGGATTCAAGGGGAACCTTGCTACAAATACACTTTTGTGTACACTTAGGTTTACATTTTGCCACGTGGCATTACCTAATTAGACGGTTTAAATTTTAAACAATTTTTTTCATCCAAATTAAAGCCTCAAACATGTCATCTTCAAATCACAGCAAAGCAACACTAACTATACAATTCGCCAAAATTTAACCCTGTATGATAGACATAACGAGATAGATACGACATTGCACAAACGAGATAGATACAATATTGTAAAATTGTTTCCAACGCACTTCGACTACAAGAACCCAATATGACACATTAGTTACAAAAATTTGTACACATATACCAGTTACAAAATGAATTGTTAACAGTTACGTTCGATAGACAGACGTCACAGACCATACAACACATTGGACACGAAGTGATCAACTGGAAAAGCACAAAATTCGTTGAAGTTCATGAGCTGAGATTGAAACTCTTTAGCTTCAACATCACACGCCATCCAATCACATTTCAATCCCATCAGTCACATTTATGCCGTATATTCCATTGTCCAACTAGCCAGATTCATTGACGGATTTAAATCAGTTAGTAACTAAGTGCAACAGAGATAAGTTCAAAGGCCATTGGGACGATTCTTTAAGTTTGATGAGTAAGCCGTGACGAAGGGTAAAGTTCGTAGCCAATGAAACATTTAACTCAATAATCATCCAAGCTCATGTCGATTAATAAGGAATCAAGTTTATACATTTTTGACGCACATGTATACTAACAGCCATAGGTCAATACCTAAATGTAGTAAGAGCAAAATCATACCAAGCTGATGACCTGGATTCCAGTCTCCTTTTAGGGTAGGGGTGAAATGAAATCCATTGATCCTTACAAAAAAAGATTATTAGCAACAACAACAACAACCACCCAAGTTTGAATGAATTAACTAAACTCGATCGAGCTTATTAAGCTCCCTACCTTGGTATTCTCGATCGAGCTTATTAAGCCCCCTACCTTAAATACCAACACTCCGTAATTGCTTTATTGGCCTAAAGAAATGATGCACGATAATTGGCAAATAAAATGCAAGTGATACAACCATTAGCAAAGTCAAAAGGCATCGCCATCTCCTATTGAGTGGCATAGACCATCCTCAACTGGGGATGATATTGGTTGTTTTCAATAATTCTTCGTGAGTGTAGTATGTATTGTTTCACGAGTAGGATTTTGGGAGATTTGAGAAATTGGAGTTGCTTGAAGAAAGCTCAAAATCAGAGGTATTGTCCATCCTTTGATTTCTATAACCAAATAAGGGAATGAAACCTGTTAATCATGTATAAGTTTTACAAACAATGATATACAACTAAAATAATCAAATAACGAACACAACAGAATTGAGAAGAATAATATTCTGAGTGAAAGGAGGAAACTGGCTGGCTTTCTGTTGGACGAATAGTGGTGCCCTATGTCTCTTAAACTAGCTCACTAGCCTCCATTAGGTGTCGTTTGCTAGTTGATTCAACAACTCCCCCAAATGGGATGGTGTTCTTTTAACAACCCCAAGTTTCTCCTTCAAGGAACTGAACTTGGAATGAATCGTTGCCTTCATTGAACAATCAGCCACGTGATCATGTGATGGCAAATATCTTACTTCTAATTGCTTTTCAGAATTTGGTCACAAACAAAATGAATGTCAGCTTCAATATGTTTAGTCCTAGAACGGTATAATGGATTGGCTCCTACCTAGTGCACTAGAACTGACATTATCACACCAAGTAATAGGAACTGAAGGCAAGGGAAATGAGAAGTCTTTCAGCAATGATTCTAACCAAGCCAATTCACAGGAGACTCAAGTCAAAGCCCTGTATTCAGACTCGGTATTCAATCTTGCAACCACCTGTTGTTGAGAACACCAAGATGCTAGTGTTACTAAAGAAGACAGAGTAATGAGCAACAGATTTCTATCATCAGGGATGCACCCAGTCTGCGTCAGAAATGCCAAACAGGCCTGTAATTTGATGTGCAAACTATGTTCCAATGTCCCTTTCAGATACCTTAGGACTCTCTTCGACTGCCATTTGAGGCTCTAGGTCTAGGACAGTGCAAGAACTGACTTAATTTATTCACAACCGCAATGTCTAGCATTGATCTCCATCGAGGCACAAGATGCCTTCCAACATTTCCTAGAGTTGGACAAGGTTTAGTGTTCAGTAGGCCTGTCCATTAAAAGATGATCCTCTACGTGTCTTTTCTAAGTTATGTAAATGTTGCTTTCATCTCTAAAGGCTTCAAATCCCGAAAAGTGATGTAATGAGCCATGGTCCTTCAATGCAGATAGTTTATTCAACTTCCCCACAAATTGCTTTAATGACTATTGTGTCATTTCTAGTGACTATCATATCATCTACGTAAATTAGCATCATCAGCACTTATGTCTTGGTTCTGAAAAAGAACAATGAGGAATCAGCACTAGAATTTATAAAGCCCAAGTCAAGAAGAGTTGGTTTTAGCCTGTAAGACAAGGCTGGTACCTGTTTAAAACAATGTAGAGCCTCCTCGACCTTGCAAGCATGCCCTGGCTTGTTTTGTCAATGTAGGTTTGCTTGTATAAATATCTTCTTGTAATATTCCATTTAGTAACGCATTATTCACATTTAACTGCCTCGCTTCACAGTTCTTAGACACTGAGATGCACAAAAGATACATTTTAGTGTATAAACGTATAGAAATAATTGTAGATAATTTAAATAAGAATAAATCAAGTTGCATTCCTTATAATGTCATTTTTCAGAATTAGGTAAACGAAATTCATGGGATAAGGAGTTGAGCCAGAGAATGAGTAGACAAATATTGAAAATGTAATTTCTTCTGTTGATTCAACCATGCAACATTTTCAAGTAGTTTGTAGTTTAAAAGCTCAATGACTTCTTGTCTTACCTGTATGTAATTTCTTTGCTATCCAAAAAGTTTTGAGGTATATATGAAATTATGTTCATGTTTGGTAATGCTTGATAGAGAAGAAAAAATGAATCAAACAGTGTCTACGACAAAAATGTGCACAATAAAAGATAATATCACCACAAACAACCAACTAAACAAACTTCACGATTATATTAATCACCAACACACAACCTACAAGTCAAGAGATCTATTGTGGAGCATTTAACAGTTCAATGCAATTATCTATGACTATGAGAAATAGTAATAAACAAGTACACCTTAAGACTCCTCTTGACCGACGAGTTTTGCAAATGTTCGCTTATTATGAGAGGATAATTTAACTTGTTTGTCATGTGCAATGCGTTTCTGATTCTTTGAATTGCCTTATTTTAGAAGGAAATTGTAAATAATGAGCAGATATAAGAAAATCTCAAAACTCAGTGGAAAGGGAATTTAAACTAGGGACAACGTACCCAAACCTCAGTAAAATAACTTCACTGAAATTGAAACACTAAAAATTACCTTTTTCAGATAGTATTTGTAAGCTTGGCCATCTTTTCTGCTACTTCATGAGCCATAATTGTGTTCGAATTGGACATAAGAGCGTCTACTAAAGCTTCATACACAAAAGGATCAGGTGTCATCTCCTTGTCTTCCATCTTTTGCAAATAGAGAAGAGCATCATCTGATTTCCCACACTTGCAAAGCCCATGAATGAGAGCCATATAAGCAATTCTATTTGGAGCACATCCTTTGTGCTCCATTTCAGTCCAAAGCCTGAGTGCATGATCTGGTTTTTGAGCATTGCATAACCCATCTACTAAAGTTGTATACGTTATGATATTTGGTTCCTGTTCTTCCTCTATCATCCTCGAAAAACATAGGAGAGCTCTATCGATGTTGCCATTTTTGCACCACCCATCAATTAAAAGGTTGTAAGTAACAACTGATGGAACAAGTCCCTTACTGAACATCTCATTTATAGCATCCTCAGCTTCCAGTATCCTTTTGGCTTTGCACAGCCCATTTATTATCATGTTATATGCAACTACATCAGGACAATAACCACGTCTACATATTTCTCTGAATATCTCCAAAGCTTGATCCAGTTCCTTGGTCTTGAGAAAACCATAAATAGTTGCAGAATAGGCAACCATATCAGGGAGGAATCCTACCTGAGTCATGTTAACTAAGAAATTACGGGCATCATCTGCCCTCCCGTGTTCACAAAGTTTCTTGACAAGCAGGGTATAATATTTTATCCAGGGTTGATGCCCATGCACCCGCATTTCCCTAACTATATCAAGAGCTCCTGCAACATCCACTCGCCTACATAAGCACCCAAATATGGAATTGAAGGTGAAATGCGTTGGCTGGAATCCTGATTCCTTCATCTTATACAGAAGATCAAAACATTCATTCAACCTATCAGCAATGCTCAAACAATTGATTAAATTATTAAAAAGTAACACGCTACGTTTACAGCCAATTTGATCCATCTCAAAGAATAGGCCTAGGGCCAGGTCTAACTTATCACTTTTGCACAGACCATCAATCACTATTTGGAAAGAAGTGGTATCAGGGCAAATATTTTCCTTAACCAAAAGGATGTTTTCTGCCTCAAAACCTCCATTCGTTCCATTGCCAATCATCGACTTTAGCAAATGATAAGCTCTATTAACTGAACCATTATTAACAAAACCAGCCAAAACAGAATTATAAAGTAACATCCTTTTCCCCAAATCCAAGTCTGCCTGCTTTTCTTCAAGCAACCAAATCATGTCTCTCTCATCTTGTAAACATGATAAAAGCTTTGACATTATTTTAACATCAGGAGTCATACCTAGTTCCCTCATTTGGTTGCACAACAACAAGGCCTTGTCAATCTCTTTATTCTTGCACAAACATCCAATCAGCACATCATAGATTGAAATGTCTGGAACGAATCCCGTTCTTCTCATTTTTTCCAATAGATGCAAGGCCTTATCCACTCTGGACTCCTTTACAAACCCATGAATCAGTACATAAAATGTCTTCTCATTCAAACTAATATTTAGTTCCTTTTCCATCCGTGTGATCAACTCAAAAGCCCTATCCACCTCCCCCAACTTGCTAAAAGACACCAGTAAAGTAGTCGATACATGTGCATCAACCCATCCCCTGTCCCTCATCTCATCAAAAACACCCAAGGCCTTTTCAAACTCCCTACTGTTGCAATAACACTGCAACAACGGTGTCAAAGTATGCTTATCAATCTGCCAACCAAGATCCCTCATTTCATTAAACCTAATCTCAATCAAACCAACATCTCCAGTCCTCGATATTGCCTCCAACAAACAGTTATAGCTGTAACTATTTGGAACACAAACTCTTGAGCTCTTCACTTGATCAAATAGATCAATAGCCTCTTTAACCAGACCTTGACTTCCTAAACACCTTATAAAATAACCCAAAGCCCCAGGCGTCCAGATAAGCTGTAAATTCGATAAATTTAGAGCAAGAGCTCTCAATGGGGCATTTTGTCGAGCATTTGATAGGATTGATGCCATGGCATTATAAGTATAGCAACTATGCGCGTACCCCTTTTGATTGGACGCCCAGTTGAAGAACGTAAGCGCTACCCTCCAATTCTTGAAGGACTTCAAAACAGTTTCCACTATTTCAGGAGTCAGATATGAGCTTAACTCTTGAAGCTCTGGGGATTCGAAAGAAAAGGGTCGCTTTGTAAAAACGGAAATCAGGGTTTCAACGGTGCTTAGACTCTCATTGGTGCAAATGGGCTTTGTCTGAATCAAATTAAGGTCATGACTGTTCGTATAAATAGTTGAATTGATGAAGTTTTGATTGGATAGTTTGAGAAGAGTAATGTGATGAGTTGTTTTGAGGATTCGGTTTCTATACAATGCCATTGTATTTTACAAGGCTTTGGATTGAATTTGCCGGGTATTCTCAATGACATTTATCGTTGGATTTCATTGAAGCTTAAACTGCACAAACCACGGAACTTTTCCTATGTTTGAAGTTGGATGATTTAAAAAAAAAAAAAAAAAATAGTTTTTCCACCGATCAAATCTTGACACTTCGGATGACGTCAAAGATAATGTAAACTTTTGTGTGCAAATGTCTTTTCTCTTTTCGTCGGCTGTTCTTTCCACATTACTTATATAAATTTAGGGTCGAAGCAAAAATCATCAAATCGAAATATCGAATCGAAATCGTATTTTAGAAATTATCGGTTTGGTACCACGTGGACCCGTTAACGAAATGGTTTTGAACCGATGGTTTTGTTTATGTTTGAGAATTTTAATTACAGTTTAAAACCAAATCGGACCGGTGAAAAAATATATAAAAATAAAAATAATGATTTTTTTTTGAAAATTCATCTAAATATGCAAAATTCAATAGTTTTGTCATTTGTGTGTATTTTTGTCAATTTATAATTTTCTATTACATATATATTATTATTACTAAATAATCTTAATTTATATCTAATAATCTCAAAACTAACATAATCTATCAAAAACTTTTTTCCTCTTTAGAATTCAAATTTCTCTAGTTGCTTCTGAGTCTGCATTCTCAAATGGAGGTCAGATACTTAATTCATTTAGGAGTTTATTAGGTGCAAGAATGGTTGACGCTTGTATATGTAGAAAGAATTGGTTTCAAATTAAAAATGAACATATAGTGCTGCACCAATATTTAGATGAAGTAGAAGCATTTGATGATCCAATGAAAGTTGTGGCAGGTGGTTTATATTTTCTATTACCATATGTTTAAAAATTATATTATCTATCTAGTATATAATATTATGATAATATAACGAATGCATTTGTTTGACAATGGAGACTATGAATCACGTGTGACAACAATTGGTGTTTGAGTATATGCGAGAAACTGAATTCGTAACAATATACAACGGTAAGCTTGTGTAATTGTTATGTTTAGATATTATAAACAATTGATTTATTATTATGGTTGGTTATTCTTTCTGTTTAATCAGTAGTTTTGTTTTTCAGATATGATGATTAAGATATCTTGTTGAATATCATTATATTTTTTGGGCTTTATATTCAGTTTAGTAGACTTGTATTGTAACGTCTTAGCGTAAAATGGCAAACAAAAACTATATTTTAGTTTATTGTGATTTCACTTTGATTTAATTGGTATTTAAATTTGTAGTAGATATATTTAGTTTGTTTTAGATTTATTGTTAGTAAGATATAAATATATATTGAATTCAATGAATTAATGTCATAAAAGTAGACAAACAAAAAAAATATACGGCGAAACCGACGGTTTAAAATCGGACCAAACCGTTAGATTTAGATTTGAGTTTTTTTCAAGCCGTTCAAAATGGTTTGGTTTAGGTTTGAGTTTTTCTCAAACCGGTTTAAATGGTTTGGTTTGAAAATTTGTCAAAACCCGCAAAAATCGAACCGCTTACACTCCTACATAAATTTGTAAAAACTGATGTATATCTTTAAAATTTCTCAAGCTCATAATAATTAATTGAATAATGTTATATGCACATTTTGGTCGACAATTTCTTTGACATTCTGAGCGATGATGTGATGAATGTGATCAAAATCAATTGTAAAAAAAATAAGCAGTTTTTTCACCGATCAAATCTTGACACTTCGGGCGACATCAAAGATAATGTATACTTTTGGTATACAAATATCTTTTCCCTTTTTGTAGGATATTCTTTCTCCATTATTTGCATAAATTTGTAAAAAACCGATGTATGTCTTTAAAATTTCTCAGGCTCATAGTAATTAATTGAATAATGCTATATTCACATTTTGGTCGACAATTTCTTTGACATTCTAGATGATGATGCGATGAATGTGATCAAAATCAATTGTATGTCTTTAAAATTTCTCAAGCTCATAATAATTAATTGAATAATGTTATATTCACATTTTGGTCGACAATTTCATTGTCATTCTGGACGATGATGTGATGAATGTGATCAAAGTCAATTGTGTAGATTTAGTTACAAGGAAGAACATAACCCATGATGTAAATGTAGCATGGTTGTAATTAATTCTTATAATTCCAAAAAAATTTACTACTCTCTAAGATATTTGATGATATAGAGCAATTTGGAGTTATATTAGGAAATATTATACACAGACTACAACGAGTAAAATGTAATAGAAAAAGTTGTGCATAAGTTTTGTATCAACTCATCCAACACTTTGAATCATCTAGTTTGTTGAGAATCAAATTGGATAGATAGAAATTTGCCCTCCAAATGTTATTAAGCCAATCCACCACTTCATAAAACTAAGAGTTAAGCCTTCGTTTAGCAAAACTAAAAAGTTTACTCAGAAGTTTCTTTTTCGATCCAATCAAGAACAAACTTAAATTTTATTCACATATTTCATAAAGCACAGTAATATTTTTCTAAACTGTTGCTTTTTAAAATCAAAAAGTCTACAAGTACAGGAAAAATGTACAGTTGTCTTCCTGTGATTAGCAGCTGCCAAAAACTATCTTTGACGACAATCATGCTACTTGTACCAAATTTGGTGACAAGAGTTTTGACATAATGACACATGACGGCCCTCTATTAGGAGGGCACCTGCGGCTGGAGGGCCGCCATGTGACATTATGTCAACAAATTCAATACAAGTAGATTAATTCTTGATAGCTCTCAATCACAAGAAGTCTTCCAGTGAATTTTTCTGTTAAATTTGCTGTACTCGTCTCTTTTTTAAAATTGTTTACTTTGACCGTTTCTAAACTGCTGCTTTTTAATATCAGAGCGGAGGCTAAAAATTAAGCAGAAATTGTTTGACCATTTCTAAACTGCTGCTGCTTCAAATCTGCCACGTACATTCACACAAATATCAGCTGGCAGGGAGGGAGTGGGAAAGTTGCAGTAATTCTTTGGAAGAGCCCACTTCTCTCTGTCTTCGAGCTTTCATTCCAGAAATCCCAGTATCGTAAGAGAAGGGTCAGCTCGTCGATTTGTTGAGAAAAGAAAGAAAGGAGATAAAAATGGCAGGGAAGTCAACAGTACCCAACGATCAGTCATCACCATCCATTTCCTTGTAGAGTTTACATTATTTTATTTATCCATTCGTTTATTACACAAAATTGACTCCAGGTTTTTTCTATTTTAACTCAGTTTTGGCTGCATTTTGAACTCATAATGCACATGCACAAAGATTAAGCATTGGCAAGCCTGCACATTTTTTCAGCATGTTCCGAGATTGCCAATGACACTAAAATAAATTCCATGTCATTGTCGAGCTAATTTGCTGGCATAGACTGATAGACAGTACGACAAAGAAGATGCTTGAGTATAACAAAAGAGCATTAAGTCTCGGCTTGTGTTCCATTCTTTCAAAACTCTTTTCTACATATTCATTTTCAACCATACATTCACACAATAAAATATTTTACACATAAATCCAAAACTTTTTCCACTTTTTAGCCACACATCCTCCAAAAATTCACTATTCAAAACAATGTTTTTCCAAAAAAAAAAAAAAAAAGGCCACCAAACTCGCTAAATTGCAACATGTTCAGCATCTGACCATATGTTGATAGCACATATATCACTGTAGGCAACAGAAACCTAATTTTGCTGATACTCGGTATCCAAATCTATCCAAGCATTTAAACATGCAGTAATACATTAGATAGTGTTGTCTAAGAAAAAAAAAAAAAGCTGATAAGACACTCAAATATATACACTATCTAATACAGCAAAACTGGGAAACTAACTCGAAAACACAATAAAATGATCTGCGTTGAGTTGCATGTAAAACATCTTATAGTCTTCTTATGTCAAGTATTTTACCATGTAAGGGCCTTCAAGCTCATAGCCCAACTTCCTATAGTAATGCCTTGTTCCCACACCAGAAATGACAGCTACCTTTGTTGATCTGTGCTCTTTATGGGCAATTCTCTCTGCCTCCTCCATCAGTAGGGTACCGTAACCCTGGTGTTGCTGTTTATCAGCATCCCGTCCATGGACGGGAACAGCTGTCCCATAAACATGTAATTCACGAACAATAGAACACTTCCCTGTGAGTTCAGGGCAAGTTACATTACGTCCACATTTCCGCAAACGCAATAGCCCAACAAGAATATCCTGCACAAAATCCAGATTGAGTTGTAATAGTCAGAATACTTAATTTGCCCTTGTATGATTTTGATATCAAATTTTTTTAAATCAATTTTCCTCAAACTCATTTTTAACAATACGTTCTCCCAATAAAATAATTATGCACGCAGTCCCACAACATTTCGCTACTTTTAAACCACATATTCTCAGAAAAAAAAAAAATCACTTCTCAATAAATCAAAATCAAACAAGGACACCATAAGAGCAGAAAAAACGAGTTCATGATGGCTGTCAAGCCGTCCATATCTACTTTTCTCAATAGAATGCTAATAAGACAATTTTCCTTTTATTTTCTTTAAGCCCTTGTTTGATAAAACTTTGCTAATAAATTTCAAAAGATCAAACTTCAAATTTAACATTATATTGCATGGGACCTACAACTTTTCAAGCACATTTTATCAACTTTTATCAAAATCTAATTTAGCAAAAAAACCCTAAATAACTAGCAGAATATAGACAACTTAAAGGATATGAAGCTTTGGTCGTACAAAAAGTAAAAAACAATTACGCATCACGAAATGGTAACATTTTCAGAGTATAGCTCCACAAAGTACGAGTGTGGTGAGGTCAGAATACAATATTCCACTAGATCTTTGTACAATAAGTGAAAACATTAAAAGATGATCTAGAACTATTATCCTAAGGGGGTGTATTTAACCTAGAATTTTAAATACATTGATGCACTTTTTAAGTGATTCCTGAACTTCAATTGACTTCTATAGATTTTTACACACTTTTATAAATTTTCATTTAAAAAATAATAATTTATGAATATAGAATAAAAGTCTAGAGACAATTTGTAATACTTGTTCTCTCAAAAAATAAATAGAACATTGTCCACTCAACAATATTTTATAAATTTAAAAATATTAATGCAATTAAATAAGTTATTACAAAATCTATAGACTTCTCATTTGGGACATTCATATTTCTATATTCAAGATTTCAAAAAAAAAAAAAAAGGAATATTTTGTAAAAATATGTAGAAATCCATGGAAGTTCATAAAGTCTACAAAAGGCCAGACATTTAAGGAAAAAAAAGTCTATCAAAGTATTTAAAAGCCTAGAATAAGCTCCTGTTTGAGACCCATTTCTTGAGAATATATTTTGTAAAAAGCGATTATTTTTTAGAGTGTGGCTAAAAAATATGAAAAAGTTTTGGGTTTGCATGCAAAATTATTTTAATGGGAAAATACGTGGTTGAAATTGAGTTTTAAAAAATGAGGCTCAAACCCCCCCCCCCCCCCCCCCCCCGGCTAAATCTGATTTATTTTCAGTTCTGAATATAATCGTTTGAAGTTCTCGCAAGGGAACATGTGAAAACAATATAAAAATTAATATGCACTTGCAGACTCTTACTTTTGCCTTTTCTTGTGTTCTGTTGCATTTGTAGTTTTCTTCTAGACAAAAAAAAAGCAGATATAGAAAGAGAAAGAGCAAAGAAGTGTGACAGTTGACAAACCTGACGTGTATCTTCATATGAAAGAAAAGTTTCCCATCCCTCATTTGCAGTATAATCACGGCGAACAAGCTGAACTTCTTCTGGCTTTATATTGTTGTGAATGTCCTAATTTCATTAAAAAGATTATCAGCTGCAGCATAAAATAACATAGATTTGTCAAATGCAAACAAAAATTGATCACGTACTTGGATCCCAGCTTCACGTGTTCGAACATCACGGCATTTCAAGCCCAAATCACTCATCCGAGCTAAAGCCAACTCTCGAAGATTCCCCTTCTCAACACCAGAAGTAACTAGAGGCATAGGAATATCTCGCTGAACTCTATATACGCGAGTCCATGGGGGAACCATTGCCAATATTCGAGCTACAATGTCCACAAGCTGTTCCGGTGGATAATTTCTATATCTGAACATGATCATTTTTTTTTTTTTTGATAAATAATCAGTATATTAATAATAAATCAAAAGATAATACATGGGGAATGTATTATCAACATAAACAGTGCAAAAACGACATGAAATTAGGCAACCCTTCTATATGGTTATCAGCCACAGTATTAAACCAATTGTACAAAGTGAGATAAAACAATTCTCTGAACTGCTCAAAAGTTCTTGTCTGATCTTCAAAACAACGGTTGTTCCTTTCTCTCCACACGCACCAGACAATACATCCCGGGATAAGATTCCATACAATCCTACTATTCTTGTCTCGAAATTTCCTCCTCCATGCCCGCACCACATCTTCAATTCTCCTAGGCATCACCCAATCCAAATGTTGGGAGACAAGAATGCTATTCCAAAGCCACCTAACACCATCGCAATGAATGAACAAATGATCAATCGTCTCCCCATCCTTCTTACACATGTAACACCACTCGGTAACACTAAAGCCCCGCCTTCGAAGATTATCAACCGTTAACGCTTGCCCCCGCACAACCGTCCACAATAAAAAAGCTACCCGTGGAGGCAATTTACATTGCCACCCCATCTTCCACGGGAATGAACTCTGCACAGGTTCCAATAAAGATCTGAAATAAGAACAAACTGAGAATAAACCATTATGTGCCAACCTCCACCTGCTACTATCACCTACTCCAACCTGAATGTGCGCCTCATGCAAAGAAGTCAAGAACAACGCGTAATCATCCAATTCCCAATCCTGTAAACCCCTCTCAAAAACAGGATTCCAACTGAGACTTCCATTGTGAACAGTGAATGCCTCATTCACCATAGCAGATGGCTCCAAGGCAATACGATGCAAAGAAGGAAAACGTGCCTTAAGTGGTTGATCTCCGCACCAGCAATCGTCCCAAAACCTGACATTATAGCCATTTCCCACCTCATAGTTCAGATTATTTCGGAACTCATTCCATCCTCGTCGGATATACCGCCACAGACTCACCCCATAAGCTCCACGACCGTCAACTGAGCACCAACCCCCCTCCAACACACCGTATTTCGCTCCAATGATTTCTCTCCAAAAACTCGCCCTCTCCATTCCAAATCGCCACAGCCACTTGCCTAACAAGGCCTTATTAAACAGAACCAAACTCCTCAATCCAAGCCCCCCATCCCTTACAGGAGCACAAACTACGCCCCACTTGACTAAGTGGACTTTCCTCTCTTCTCCCATCCCTGCCCAAAGAAACTCCCTTTGGATCTTCTCTAATTTACGTGCCACTGTAACAGGAATAGGAAATAACGACAAAAAATAAGTAGGGAGATTTGAGAGGGTAGATTTAATGAGAGTAAGACGACCACCCTTTGAAAGGTACATACGCTTCCACCCCGCTAATCTCTTCTCCATCCTTTCAATGATTCCATTCCAAATATGTTTACTTTTAAATCTTGCCCCTAAAGGGAGCCCAAGGTATGTTATAGGCATATGCGCAACCTTACATCCCAGAATACCAGCCAGCTCATCCACGTTAGCTACCTCTCCCACTGGGATAGCCTCAGATTTCCCCAGATTAATCTTTAAGCCCGACACCGCTTCAAAGCAAAGAAGTAACCGACGCAAATTTCTCACTTGCTCATCATTAGCATCACACATAATCAGTGTATCATCTGCAAATAACAAATGTGAGACCTGTGCATGTCCAACCGTAAAGCCCTTAATCAGACCCTCCTCCACAGCTTTCTCAAGCATCCTGCTGAACGCCTCCATAACAATGACAAACAACAACGGAGATAGGGGATCTCCTTGCCTCAATCCTCTGCTACTTCGAAAATATCCTTCCGGAGTGCCATTAACCATTACTGAGAAAGAAACAGTTTAGATACAAAACTGAATCCATCTACACCACTTCTCCCCAAATCCACATCGCCGGAGCATATACAAAAGGAACTTCCAATTTACATGATCATAAGCCTTCTGAATATCGAGCTTGCATAGAATCCCTGGCACACCCAAGCGCAATCTTGAGTCAACGCATTCGTTTGCTATTAGCACAGAGTCCAAAATTTGCCTTCCTTTCACAAAGGCACTCTAGAACTTAGAGACAACTTTCCCCAACACTTCCTTCAATCTATTCGCTAATAACTTCGCGATAATCTTATATACCCCACTAACTAGGCTAATAGGGCGAAAGTCTTTAATGTCCACCGCCCCAGGTTTCTTGGGAATCAGCACAATAAATGTAGCATTAGAACTTCTTAGAAACCTGCCATACTCTGAAAAATAGTTAAGAACATCCGTAATATCCGCTCGCACCACCTCCCAACAAACCTTATAAAACGCGAACGAGAAGCCGTCCGGTCCTGGTGCCTTATCATCATTCATGCTAAACACAACCTCCCTGATCTCTTCTTCCCCAAACGGTCTCTCTAACCCTCTAGCATCCTCCTCCGTGATGGTGGAGAAATCCAGTCCCCCCAACTCTGGCCTCCACTCGAACTGTTCCCGATAAAGAGTTTGATAGAATCCCACCATTTTGTTTCCAATGACCTGTGGATCCTCATATGTAGTCCCATCAACTTCCAACAACGAAATAGAATTATTACGCATGTTTGAATTAGCAATCCTATGAAAGAACTTAGTACATTTGTCCCCCTCTTTCAACCATGTAACCCTAGATTTTTGACGCCACGCAATCTCCTCCATCTCCACCAATCTCTCCAACTCTCCCCTTAAAATTCTACGTCTCTCTCTCTCCTCCCCAACCAACCCGATCATGTGTACATAATAAAGAGCAATCGTGATCTTTAGACAGTAATCGGCATTTTATACTATGATAATAGCTACTATAGCTCTGGTCACCAGCTGCAACGATCTAAGAAAGAGATAACATAATGCCTGTAAAGCAGAAGTTTTACCTGCCAGTTTTCCAAAGTTCATAAAGACCAGTTCCACGAATCACAAGTGTGGGATAGATTTTGAGCCCATCTGCCCTAAATGAAGGGCTCTCAAAGAACTCCTTGAAACTTTCTAAGTCTCTCTCAACCCCAACATTTGGAAGATCTGGCATCATATGAGCAACTACCTGTAATAAAACACATAGAACTTAGCACCATGGGAAACAAAATAAAAATGGATCTGTAATCAGAAGTATTCAAGATTAGAGCCATAAAAACAACATTAAATGGCAAACCACGTTGAATTACTAAAGTGCTGCATATATTCTGCTGCATTATAGATATTGTCAGCACCTCCATTACAAAGCCATAAAATTTATTTTTCCCTGACTTCTTTTCTTCATTTTAAAGTTATTGACATTAAGCAAAATAGCATTACCATTACACAAGAGTAAGGGAAGATACTTCCACAACACAATCTTTAAATTGGCACTATATGGAGGATCTGCATTGATGTTGAGCAATAACATATGTTCTCAATCAATTCATCGTGAGTTTGTTTTTACTAGGACGTCTCAGGAACTCCCTAAATACAAGTAGCCGCAATAAGAGTAAAAGGGACCATTTTAAGACTCTACAGCCAGAAGTTTTAGTAGGTGCATTTTATGGTTCGGAAGTCATGCCTTTAGTTCCATGTTTATAAGACTTCGACAGGCCAAATCCTAGTAAGTTTAAAAGACCTCAAAGCTTATATGTTGCATGTACTCTTCATAAATCAAGAGAAGAGACAATGCCCGGATAGATTTGACCCAATGTTGTAGAGAAAAAGAGGTCTAGATCCCAAAGAGAGTATTCAAACATGATTTTCCAGCGGGATTTGGAGCAGTTAGGTAGTCATAAATTCAATCTTTTGGACATCCTGACATTAGTATAACAACATAGGCATCCATTAGATCAAGAAGGTTGGTCTCTCATGATACCTTGCCTGAAGCTCTTTATTATGTGGCAAAAGGCTAGATGTCAAGGGCTATTACATTATTGAACTGCTTCCAGCTTTAGAGGCTCTCATGATGTCGTGTGATGCCTATGCATGCCTAATTGGTCAAGAAATGAGTCTTACGTTTCTTCTGTCTTCAACTCTCTAGAAGTACCAGATCACAGAAATTAAGACTAAACTTGTCATCACTTGACCGTCAATATTATCAAGCTTAACTTGCTTCTCAAGTGAAGCCAAAAGTAAGCAAGTTTCAAAACCATAGAACCAGGAGAAATGTTCAAATACTTTCTATTCCAATTTCGCATCAACAGTTCCCAGAACTTGAAACCAAACGTATCATCTCTTAGCCCTCAAATTATCAAGTTAACTTGCTTCCCAATTGAAGTTAAAACTAAGCAAGTTTCGAAACCACAGAACTAGGACTAGTACTCTCTTTAAGAGCATGCTATTACCTTTAGGAAACCGTAATAGGCTTTTCTGTGCAAATGTTTTGTTAACTGGGAAACACACTGCAGGGAGCTAAATCTACTTTCATTTATTGAGGAAAATATGGGAGGATTGAGGCCAAAAATCATAGTAATTGAATGGATAAAAAAGTTATTAATACAAGATAGTTGAGAGAAACACCTTGAAACCAGCATCCTTTGCCAAGCAAAAGCAATCGGCCACAGCTGCTACTGTGTGGCCCCTATTAGTGTCACGGGCAACATCCTCATATGTGCTTTGCACTCCGATCTCCAGTCGTGTACAACCATAGGAAAGCATCTGCCTCAAATGTGGTCCAAGACAGTAGTCTGGCCTTCTATTATACCACAATAAATGTCATTCAGTCACTTAAATGAGGTGTCATTGTTGCAGAAAATCACACAACAAATATAAAATCCCAAAGACCACAGCCATATATGAAGAGAAACTGTTATCCAGTGAAAGTCAACATCTAACAGTAGGCAGGGTAATGAATAGTATTAGTTATTCCATTTTATGTCCTCCCTTTCAGGGTTTAACTATAACTTGACAGTATAAAAGACTAATAGTATAAAGAAACATATTTACTAAAGCTAGAGAATCACTATCCACATTACTCTATGATTCCAACACCTGCCCAGTAAGTAGAATTCTTGAAAACCTATTCACAATTGGTACTAACTAAAGACAGAACGGATGGAATTGCGTATATGCCCACAATAATTTTTAAAAAAAAAAATTCAATGTAGCTCACGTTTCAATGGTCATTCCAATACACTTTACTGCACTGTGCTCAGAGTAGGTCACTGCCTCTTCAACATTGGCAGAAGTATGCCCTGACAGCGCATCATGAAGATTCCTTGTAAAATAATCACGATATTCTGATGGTAGTGACATAAAGGTACCACCCATCAAGATAAATTCAACCTGCATTGTTAACATTCATGAGAAACAATAAATTTTAATAGTTCCGGAAACCAAATGGACAAATTTCAGCATGAGCAGACAAAGCATACCTTATCAACACTGTGACCCAACCTTTTAAGCTGATCAATTCTGCTTCTCGCCTGGACATAGGGGTTATATCTGGAATATGAATATCGATTATCAATCAAATACTTCATTTATATCTTTCTCTTCTTTCTTTTGCGAAAATAAAATTTCTCTCTTTAACCAAACTAGTTTAATAACTCAAAACATAAGGGATAATTGGTAAAAAGCCATGCAAAATTAATATAACATTGACTTCCCTGGTGGTTATTTCAAGAAAACCAACAACAGTGTAGGCCCTGAAATGGTACCAAATTTCCCCACTCCCCTCCTCCCAGCAATTTTCTTCCTTTACATCTATTATATGAACTTAGGCCATGAACCAATTTAAGAAACGTTTCCCAACATTAAGAACAATGCCTAGAGGGCTCAATAAAGTGAATACATTGAAAGAATTTATAATAATAATAATAATAATAATAATAATAATAATAATAATAATAATAATAATAATAATCATCATCTAAGAACTAAAATGGCAATTAAACGATTCAAGAAAGAACAATTATAAATTATACCTTCAAAGCTTGAACCTTGGCCGCCAAAATAAATAAATAAAAAATTTACCTAGCTCGAATAGCTCTCATGCTGGTGGGCTCATAACCAGTGTAAGACTGCGTGCTGTACTCAAAATCCGAATCTGGCCCACCCGGGCAGTACACGCAGATATTTCCAGTTGTGGCAATATGTGGGCATCTGTGAGGCTTTGACATAACAGCCACAACAGCAATCCCGGATGCAGTGCGAACAGGCTTGGCCCTGAGCTTGGGCAAGAGGGCTTCCCTCTCGGAATCGGGCAGGGCCGCAATCATCTCTACTAACTTCGGGGCCTTCGAGAGTCCGTACTTCCGACACACAGAGGACTTGAGGGCGTTAAGGTCCACATCTTGGCCTTTGCGAGAGAGGTCTACCATGTTGTTCACAATTTCAGCAATAGCCCGGACACGGGCTTCCTCCTCGGATAGTCCGTGAGGGATTACTCCTCCGCGCCCAGGCCGCGGTACCTTCCGGGCCTCGGCTACTGCCGCTGTTGCCATGGTGGAGATATGGGGAGAGACGGAGGTTTGAAGATTGTGCGGAATATGGGGAGAGTAAAGTCGACGACGTCGTTGGGTTTTTCGGCGATATTGAAAGGTGTGTGTAAAACCCTTTGTACAATTTCAATTTAAAGAGGCATAACTCGAGAAAAAAAAAATGTATATACATATTGTCTCTAACGGTACGATTGAGTCACATTATTTTGAAAGAATATATTCTAAAATAGTAGATTGATGGAAAATATGTTATTAAAAAAGAATGAAAAGTTATCGATGTGATGAAAAATATTATTTTTTTAAAATAAGTAGAAGAATGAAAATGAAAATTTAAATGTGGCTCAAACATGAACTAAAAGAAAAATGAAAATTATTAACTAATAAATTATTATATTCGTTAAATTGATTTTTCCTTTAAGAAAATAGATCAATTGCACATGCGATCCAAATGTTTAATTTCTCCGGTGTGAGGGAAAAATTATTTTCTCCATCCATTTACAAAACGCATTCCCTAATCTTCCAAAACCTTACATCATTCTACCACCCCTGCCCTGATTATCTCTTTCATTCTCGCATTTCAACTTGGAACTATCAACAGGCCAAGCGTTCGTTATCCAATTAAACTTACGAAGCTAATGTGACTTGAATAGTTGATCAAGATGTCAAGATTGGTTCAGTTAATGGGCCTTTGTCGAACATAGTTGGAAACCAAGCTCAACTCACGATGAAATAAATTGAGCTCACAAATTAACTTTGTAGATGAACCTCGCACCGCTTAACTGCTATTCCGAAAAATTCAACCATGTTGAGCCTTCGTATAATCTTCACCATTGTTTGAGCCACACTATCTAAAAATTCATTTTTTTCAAGCTTATTTTCAACCAAATATTCTCCCAATAATATAATTTTGCATATAAGTTCAACTTTATTATTATTATTTTTTTTTTAACCCCATATTCTCAAAAAAAAAATTTTTTAAAAATTACTATCTTAAAATTCATTTTTATTAAAATGTGGCTCAAATTTCAAAATAAACCGAGTCTCGTTTTAGAATTAACAAAATGAACGAGTCCTTTTAAACAAATTCCTTTTTTCTTTCCCTGAAAAATAATTTGATTGATGCAGTCGTGGAAACGAGAGAGAACTCCTCAACGGGAAGTCCAATCCTATGCTCCGATTTATTAGCACTTTATCGATAGGTCTCGTTCCGCCGAGAAACCCGCGCATCGACTCCGGCGACCGGAAAAGAGTAAAACAGAACTTGAGAGACAGTGAAATTCAGTTCAATATCCTGCAATAGAAGTTACAATTTCATTCGTTTCACTTTGGACTATTGCTTTCTATTAACCCCTCCACCAGCCATGAAAAGCGAAGAATCTGCGGAGAAGAAAAGTAGAGAATTGGAGAGAAGAGTACTGGAGAAGGTGGAACACACAATTACATCTATCGATGTCTCCAAGCACGTCGACGAAGTCATCACCGCCCTCTACTCTCTAGCCGCCTGCCTCTTCCCCCTGAATCCCCACTCGTTTTCAGGTTCTGGATTAACTGTACTATCTTTTCATTTTGGGAATTTTAATTTCGTTGGTTATAGTGTGAAACGCCATTTTTGCATGAAATTTTAGAACTGGGATACATGATTTGCACTGAGAGGTTTGGTGTCCAGTTGCGTTCTACATATGTGATATTGTGATTTTTGAGTGCTAATTAATATATATATATTTTTTTCATAATGTAGGTAGCGTTAATGAGAAATACAGAGACGAGGTATGGGAACATGCCTATTCTTGTTGTGTGATTCATGGGATTAGATTCTTGTATCAAAAGAAAAGAATTATTTTTTTCTTGTTTTTTGGTTTTGGGGTAGTTGCATGCTGTGGAGCTGCCCAGTGAAAATGAGAGGACTGAATGGTGGAAGGTTTTCTACAAAGGTTCCTCATTTCGTGCTTTTGCTCGAGTTTTATTATATGGTAAATTTTCTCCGCCTTTAGAGTTTTCATGCTTGCATTATATTATTGTGTCCAGGGTAGTGTTATCTCAATCTGGTCTTAAGGGTCGTCGAAGAATAGCAAATGAACTTTTGTTCTAGTTCCTGATTAAAAATGAACAATACCAAAAAAATTCTCCAGCTGTGGCAAAAGTGTAAATTTTAAAATCTATGATGCTGTTTTCGAGATTGTAGGATGTTTGCCTGTCATCATGAATAGTTGTATTTATTTTCAAATTGGATTGTGGCAAAACAAATAAAATTTAATTTTGGTTTGAAATGTTAACAAAAATGTTTATGAATTAATCTGAAATGTTTGGAAAAATAAAATTTTGTTCACAACTATGTTATATACCTTGCTACCCCGGAAGAATATTGCTAAACATCATATCTCAATTATTTAGAGTCACTTGTAGATCAGTAATGGGCATATGCTCTGTCTCTAAGTGACGGATTCATCCGCTCATAAATTGATCTTGATAATTGAAAATCTCCTTGTCATTATTATTACATGTTCTGATTCGAAATTCCTAGCCAATCCAAATCATTATGTTGGCCACTTACTTTGAAATAACCTATCATTAATCTCTTTTGTTCTCTCTGTTTCTGTAATCCTTTTTCAAGTTCAATTGATCGACTGTGCCAATTTTCTGTACAGTTTCATTCTTTTTGGTTTCTTAAAAGTCATTTGATTGTGTATAGATATTGCTTCCAGTTGGCTGGCATGCTTCCCAATTTCCGCAAGGAAACATGTGTATGATTTGTTCTTTGTGAATGGTAGCACTGCCGAGGTAGTTCAGGTGGTTGTTCCTTGTCTACAACACAGTAGAAATGACAGTACCGAAACTGATTCTGTGTGCACAAATGCTGAGAGGTAATGACAAAGAATTAATTTAACTCAATTATTTCTCTTGATTAGGTTGCTTTTATTTCTGCCTATGTGTAATTCATTGTTTCTCATGTCCATGCTATGCACATTTGATGTTCTATTTGCAAAGTTGTTTTCAATACAGTTTACAAAATAGATTTAATAATTAGTTAAATTGCATGACGTTGACGTTGACGTTTAGGATATTGGAATCTATGACATCTTTGATCTTTTTTTGATGCTTTGTAATTCATTATTGCTATATTATGTTTTTCTTTTCTTTTTTATTTTGCACGTTGACCTGTGGTCTTGTGCCTGAAGGGAGGCAAAGGCACTACGATTTTTGAGATTTAGAATATTCTTGTATTCATGGCGAAATATTTTAGGTTCAGAGTTCAGACCTTGACTTTTGATTTCTGATCTTAATATTACTAGGCAGCTCTACATGTATTGAGTCTAAGGATGGAACAGTGTCAGCTTTGAAACTTTACTGGAAAAAGTTATCTGATAGACTTGATTTGAAATCTCTAAGGCACGGTAAAGAGTTCATTCTTTGACTCCTAGTATGAGTGTGAAAAGGCAATCAAGCAAGGTGCGAAGCGCTAGTTGAGCTAAAGGAATAGGGTAGAAGGAGTACAAGAAGCAATTAAAGGAATGCAGGCGTTGGTAAGATGATGTTTTGACAATAGTTTCTAGTTTCTAGACAATGAGAATGGCAGACTAGTGACAAGTGAAGCTACTTGCCACGCGTTTTATGCAACGTGAATCATACCGCAAGTGTATGGCGTCAAGTTTTGTAATATAGTATCGGAGTAAGAGTGTCGAACCCACAGGGATTGATATTTGATTTTATACCAAATACTATAATTGTTTTTGCTTTTAATTTATATAGAGAAACAAATTTTGAAATCAATATCGTTAACTAATCTAACGATGATTTTACTAACGAATTCAAAGAATGCAATGTAAACGAATGACTCAATATAAGAAAGACCTAAGGAATGATTTCACCTAACTTTCAATTATAATTCAATTATGTTTAACTATTCTAGTTAATTTTTTCGTGTTTAAAAGCAAAAATCCTAATGTATTTATCTCCACTAGGCTAGAAATTAATCTTAGAATTCCATTCCAATATCTTTATTCCGAATTAAAATCAAAGATTTTATCAAGTTCATGATTCTTTTATGGAGTAAGCTTGATAAATTCTATATTTTCTCTCAAAACTCATAAAATCTATGTTGGGTCAATTCTATTATCCCGCCTAAATTCTCGTCTCTCGAGTGTCGAAATTGACTAGCATCTATTCATTTAATTAGTGGACAATTAATTGAAAACATTAATTTCATGACACAATCAAACATATATGAAAAATCAAATATTGGCCACATCAAATCCTAGATAAAATGGTTAGTTCATGATGGAATTCATAAAATCTATACAATTTACATGAGAGAACATAAGAAAGAAGGGGAATAAACTCTTTTGAAGCTTTAGTTGAAATTTTCCTTGATATTTTTCGCGCCTCCTCGCTTGATTTCTCGAGTCTTTTGATGTTTTTGCCCCTTCCAATCCCTAGAAAATATGTCTTTGATTATGTATTTATAGTATTTTTGGAGTTTTGGACGAATTAGAGTTGAATTGGGTCAAGAAAAGAATCCAAAAATATTAAAAACCTGTTTTCTCGCCCAGTGGCGTCTCGGCGCCCATGATGCTACTGATTTTCAGCGACAGAGGCGCTGCGGCGCCCATTTCTAGTGAAAATTCAGCAGCGTGCGTGCTTCAGAATTTTTATCATAACTTTTTCTTCTGATGTCCGGTTTAGGCGATTTAAAATGCGTTGGAAAGATAACTTAAAGGGCTACAACTTTGTTTCAGAAACATTTTCTAATTCGAATATTTGCTTTGTCAAAAATGAGTCTCAATATGAGACTAAAAATCAGGAACATAACTTTTTCGGTTGGAAATTAATGTGTGATCATACTTTGATTATATTTGATCCTTTTGACTTCTTTTTTTATTCAATTGACTCCTAGCACTCTTGAATCTTCATTGTGAGGTCCAACACAACTTTGGAGTATTTGCACTTTAGTTCTTAACTTTGAATCTCTTATAATTTAGCCATCTTCTCCAATTTTGCCAAATTTTGCTTATTTCCTTCAATTTAATCCACATATATCACAACATCAAAACATACATTAAAATGCTCTAAAACTCTCTCTAGGATAACAAAATAACGAATTAAGTGACATAAATATCATGAGTGTAAAACATTCATCATTGCTACTGGAGAAGTGTTATTTCATCTGTAGTGCAGTGTAGTTTATGATTATATCTTTCTTTTTTTGGAATATTGATTTGAATTGCATTTTCCATTGCCCTGTCTTGATCAGTAATTATACCATTGGGAGCTTGGTTGTTCATGCACTGTAGCCATGTCCGAAAAAGCCACACAAATGTATCAGTGTCCTCATTTGATATAAGACCACATCCGAAGAGTGTCGACTATCCATGATGATTCACTCCAACAAAATGGGCAAACGGCATATCATACTTGTTTGTTAGGTATGTGGTATCAAATGTGACAATATCGCGAAACTCTATATATCCTGTCTACTCCTATTATCTGCCCAGAAAACATTTTTCAGATGTGACTCTTCATCCAAATCTATACTGAAGTAGAACCCAGAGCACCGTGCTTGCATAGCCGAAAAATATGATTGTATTGCTGCAGCGTCACCTTGTCCAAGTCTTAACCTCCTAACTTTTTCCACTTAGTTTCGACAATCCTTCTCCACACGGGTCATATTCTCATATCCACCTGCTTCGACAACTGCGGAGTTGTAACTTTTGTGAGCGGTATTCCTGCAATGTCATTTACTTCAAGCCGCCGTTTCACCTGTGCACTTAATTCTCTGTTGCATCGATACAATCTGGATTTCGAAGGACTTGTTCTATGGTTATGATCAAGGTGTACCGTGTTAATTTTCCAAATTCCACTAACATCCGAACACGCAGTCAGTCTGGTTTTACATCCACTTTGCATGGTAGCTGGCGGCTTCAGAGAAACACTTGTATTATTGACTTTTTTCCCTTCATGGCTACAAACAAATGTAACATATCGCAAAACTCCATCATCATCCCTTTTAGAATTTCTTTTTCTAACTGGAAAACCCAAATTGTATGCATATCTTTTATAAAACTCGAAAACTTCATTTTCGTCCTTAAACTTTATGCCCACCTCAGGCACAATCACACCATCCCCTCCTATTGGACCATCACCCAGTACCTTCGTACTCGCGATAACATTCTCGTCATCTGAATCCACCAACATAATGGCTTGAACATCGTCCAGAATTTCTTTCCCTGTGACATAAACCCGATTGAAACGTTATTTATAGCCCTTTTTCAGGGAAGTATTGTTAAAGACAATTGATGTAACATTCAATTTTAGCATTATGAGTTCTTTTTCTAGTACTAGATGAAGTTGGTGGAATTAATAGAGTCAAATTCCTCCAAAAATTAAAAAACAAAAAACATTCATGTTCAGTATGTTTGCTTCTACTTGCTTATAATACGGAGTTCGACTAGTTCAACCCACAAATGAAAATAAATTTAAAGTTTGATTCATTCAACCAAAGAATCAAAAGAAATTTCAGATTTTACCTTATCCTGTCATCTTCAACCAAATTGTGACGGTGGCCGGAGGTCGAAGTGAAAGCGAAATCGGTGGTCGGAGGTCGGGGTGGAAGCAAAATGAGCAAACAATATATAGCTAAAATCGGCAGCTACGCTTGTGACCGTGGAAATGGGAGTGAAAAAAGTGGGAAAAATGGGCGCCTAAATGAGTTGGGAATGGACAAGGGTTTCCAGAAAATTGTGGGGGCCACATTGTTGACAAAATGGGAGTGAATTTATTTTTCATTTCTTTTTGAATAATCCACGTCATTCGGTCAGTTTCAAAGCCCATGTTAGAGCAGCATTATTCATATTAAGTTAGTGAAACAGAATGTAATAAACAAGAATGGGTCTTGAAAAGAGAGGGAGAGAATCAAGAGAATATAGAGGGAGAAAATATAATTTTATTCCATATTCAAGTCTAAGTTTTACGCTGAATAGACCATATTTATATAGAGTTTAAGCAAACCTAATTTAAAAGGAAAAACAAAGGAAATAAAACCTAATTTAAGTCAAATTAGAAAATCTATAAAATAAAACCCTAATTCCAGTCAAACTAGAAAACTATGAGTTAATTTAAATTAAACTATCTTTATTCCTAATTGTCAATCAGGACTCAACATGAGCATAATTGTATGGGATGCTTGTATTATATACATAGACAATATAAACTTTCCATAATATCTAGCCTAGACTATAGATAATTGCTGTATATTAGATTGTATTAGGAAGCTAATTACCGGTGAATCTCTATTTAAAGAGAATAGCACTGTCGATGAAATCATTCAATCCAATTCCATCTTAATTGACACTAATCTACTATGGATATCTATTATTCTTATCTTCATTCCCCATCAGTTTGAATGCAATTTGGGCCATAGATTTGAGTTGAACTTTTTTCAATATATCGTCTGGTTTGAGAAGTGTGGTTTCTAATTCCAAGTAACTGTATGTGGCTTCCTGTAATGTAGTATTGGTTATTAATGTAGCAACCACGCACATATTAGTGCTGTGTGCTTTCCGTGACTTTTATCACAATTGTATATGTAATTATCTGATATGAATTGACATTCCAGGATGAAAACACATCCCAACATTTTTTTCTCTCAATCTCAGGATGTTTTAGAAAAGAAATCTAATAGAATATCAAAAAAATTCTCACATGATGTTCATAACAGGTTACTTGTACTTTGCTTGCTCGAGAATGATGGGGTACTTGAGATAGCTAAAGAATTTACTGGTTGTTGTCACTCTGAAGATCTGAGTCATGAACAACTCAAGCAGATTATTTCTAGGGTGGCACAACTTGTCACAGCTATTCCTGACAAAGCAAGAAGAAGAGCCCCTATTTCACTTTCACCGCAGTATCCTCATCTGAACTTTAAAATGTGATTGCTTCTTGATAGTTTATACTGATCTGCATGCATCATGTGCACATGAAGCAGGATCCACCAGTTAGGTGCTTTTAGATAGTTTCTTTTTCCTTTTTTGTTGGTTGAGGGTGAGGGGAGGGGGGAGATGGAACACTTGGAAACATGTTTAAACAACAAGACTAAAGCTAGGAGTGCACATAGTAGTAAAGAACTAACTTGAACGCAGTCTCCATAACGATTGGAGTGGTGGGAAGTTATTGTGGATACAAATGCAACTCAAGTTTTAGATTTTTACTTTAATTACCTGCACTTTTTCTTTTCAACTTCCCTTTGTGGTTTATTTTATCCTTTACTAGTGTTCCAGTTTGTTTTTCAAAAGAATTACTACTCAGCTTCTAAATGGAATAGAAGAATGTGACATGAATTTAATTGACGAAGCAGCTATTTCTAATGACATTAACATGTATGGTGCTATTCTTTTTGTTGGAGAAGTATTTGCCCGCATTTGTCGTCGAGGATCTGCAGGTACTCTAAAATATTGGAGCCTGAAGTTCTTGGAGTTATATTGATTATTTAACATAAGCTAGTTTCAAGAATAAAATGTAATACCAGATTTTACTGTTTTCAGAGGTTCTATTAAGTGAGGTTATACCACGGATTCTTTGGCATGTTCGGAGCTTGTTATCATCAACCACTAATTTGAAGCTTAATGAAACAATTCAGTCAAGACCTGGTTTTTGCTTTTGGTTGAAGATAATGGAGGCAATAAAAGATCCTTATTCTGTGGAAAGAATAGCTGAACAGGTCTTGCATCAACTAGCTGCTCAGAATGCAAGTGATGTTGAAGGTTACTGGATCTTGTGGATTCTCTTTCATCGGACCTATAAGCGCCAAATTTCAATCAGGTATGTAAAATTATTGTACCCTTTTGATAGGAAGTTTGAAGTTATTTATGCGGTCTTTCCCATCCTGCTCAGATGCATTAATAGTGTTGTTTAAACATCATTTAATGCAAGTTTTTACCTTAACAGGTCAACTGTCTGTCTTCATAAACCTGAATTCTGACATAATATATAGGATCAAGAGATGATTGAATACCAAATTAATTTTCTTGAAAAAATGAGAATAACATTTTTATCAATAAGCATACAGTTCCCTGTTCCTAATTTAATCGAAGATTATATATATATATATATATTTTTTTCCTGCAAAGCCTGGTAGGCTGGTACTCTTTGCCAATCAGAAATGGTAAGCATATTATGTAAATTTAAGCCGTTTTTCTTTTTCATATTTTCAGGTCTACATTTGTTGAAAAATTTTTAATCTGGAAAGTATTTCCCATCTGTTGCCTGAGGTGGATTCTTCACTTTGCTGTGCTCGAATGTGTCCCTGATAACACTTCTCAAGTGAAATCTTATAATGCTAGTGGTCTCACAGACGCAGTACAGCGTCTTGTGTCAATATGGTCCAAACGAGAGTTTGTGCAATCAGCCCCAACTGAGCAGCAAGCCTGTATCCTTTTCATTCATTTATCTATTCTTAACAATCGTGTGATCTTTATTGGGATACGATATCTATGATAGTAACCAAAAAGAGTTAGATTATTTTGGAGTCTCTGGCTGCAGTTTCCATGTTCCTTCTTCAATTTTAATTTTGGAAACCGTGGTTCTGAGAATCAATCACAACTTCTCTCATACAGAGAACTATTATATATGTTACAGTGCATATTGTTTTGCATCAACTTCTTCATTTTCTTGTTACAAAAAAAAAAAGGACTTTGGATTTATTCAGTTATATTCCTGCATTCCTTATTATATTTTTGCCCATGGATCCTTAATTTAGGGGTCAGACATAACTGCTGCTTTAGGGCTTTGCTTGGAGAAGATGGCAAAAGAAGATCTAGATGCAACAAAGGGTGCACTGCACTTGATCCTTCAAGGAGTTAGTTGTAGGATCTGATGCTTTTGCTCTTCATTGTAATTTTATTTTCAATTTACTGGATAGTGTTAGTGATTGTACTTCATTTCTAATTGCTGGCAGGTAGGCTGGAGAGCCCTATTTATTTGGTGCGCAAAATGGCAAGCAGTATTGCTTATGTATTTTCCAAGATTATTGACCCTCAAAATCCTCTGTATCTTGATGATAGTTGCCAGGTAGAGACCATTGACTGGGAGTTTGGGACAGCAAACCCTAGCAAAGGTTCTCTTGCAACAAAGATGCATTGCACTGATGAAAAGGCTAATAAAAGTGAGAGTCCTTCTACCATGCTATGTGGAAAAGAGATTAGCGAGACAGATGTTGATGGAAATGATAATATGATGAAGTCTAGAAAGAAGAAGCCATCCATACTTAAATTAATTGATCCGGATGAAGTTATTGATCCAGCAACACTAAATAATGAATCGGTCTCCGAAGAAGATGACAGTGACCATGAAAGCGAAGATTCTGAGACTTCAAGTGGACCTTCCTTGCAGCCTTACGACCTAACAGATGATGACTCAGATTTGAAAAGAAAGTTCTCACAATTGGTTGATGTGGTTGGAGCACTAAGAAAATCAGATGATGCTGAGGGTGTAAGTTGCTTGAGATTATTTACCTTTTCTATATGTTCTTACATAAATATCTTCATAGCATTTTGTGATGATGCCAATAAAATTATACAGGTGAGCTATCATACAAAGAAATTCCCTCTGATATTTTTTTTTTTTTTTGTCTGCACTAGCTTTAAGAAGTATCATATATGATATACATCATATATAACTAATACAATTTGTTTAGTAACCAAAGTTCAACCACTTATAAAGTCTGAGAGCTTATCAACTTATTGGAAAAGATGGCAAGCTATTTTAGCAAATTAACTTACTGACTGTGAGGGGCTTCCATACAAAATTTGGTAAAAAATACCTTAACCGTCGAGAATGGCTGACCTGTTTTGCAGGTTGAAAGGGCTCTTGATGTTGCTGAAACACTTGTTCGATCATCACCAGATGAGCTCAAATATATAGCAGGTGATATGGTCAGAACTCTTGTACAAGTACGATGCTCTGACATTACTGTTGAAGGAGAAGAAGAATCCGCTGAAGAGAAAAGACAAAAAGCGCTAGTTGCGTTGATTGTCACAAGCCCTCTGGAATCTCTAGATAGTTTGAACAAACTGCTATATTCACCTAATGTAGATATCAGCCAGCGGATAATGATCTTGGATGTCATGACAGATGCAGCTCAGGAACTCGCAAATGCAAGAATCCAAAAGCCACAACATCAACCAAAGGCCCTCATATCATCCACTTCAGACCAACCCTGGTTCATGCCGAGAAGCACTGGGCCTCCAGGAGCAGGGTCCTGGAAGGAGATCTCATCGACAGGAACTCCATTAAACTGGTCGTATTCTTATGAAAGAGAACTTCCATCCAGACCAGGTCAGATCAAGAAAGGGAAGACACGTCGATGGAACCAAAAATCAACAATGCAGGAAAACCAGACTGATTGGTCCCAGAATAGGTTTCCCCAGTATGCAGCAGCATTTATGCTTCCAGCCATGCAAGGATTTGATAAGAAGAGACATGGTGTTGATTTGCTAGGGAGGGATGTTATAGTCTTGGGGAAACTTATATATATGCTTGGTGTTTGTATTAAATGTGCAGCGATGCATCCTGAAGCATCTGTTTTGGCATCCCCTCTTTTGGATATGCTTAGATCCAGGTACTGGCATTTTGCAGATTTACTATAGAATAAGTAGGGGAGGGGCAACTCTTTATGTCTGCGGGTGGGGTGATAGATATTGAATGAATGATATTCATGCTTATATCACATTCTTGAAGTCACCCGAACCTCCACTTTAGATGCTCATAATTGAGTTCTTTGTCTAATATTGCACAGGGAGATATCTCATCACATGGAACCATATGTTAGAAGATCTGTCCTTTTTGCAGCTTCGTGTGTATTGTTGGCCATTCATCCCTCTTATGTTGCATCAGCCGTGGTAGAAGGAAACACTGAAATCTCAAAAGGACTTGAGTGGGTTCGGACTTGGGCCCTTCAAGTTGCTGAATCAGACACAGATAGAGAATGTTACACGGTACAAAATAATTATTTATTTACTTGGAAGATAAAATTCCATGCCTTCGCTTCTGTTCTAAGTTATTCCTGCTTTTACTGTATCATTCATAACAGTTGAGTTGTGAAGTCCTTAATTAGGCGTTTTTACTAAAAACTCGCTCTCCATGAAGTTGAAGATATTTATAAAATCTTATAACTTAAGGACTACTATAAGAACATGATGATGTATGGTAATTTACTATGAGATTGAAGAATGGTTAGCCGGAAGAACTTGTGTACCTTATTTGACCTGCTTAATTAAAGTTAAAAGTCAAAATTATCCTCTACTATATAATGTATTTTGAATGTTTGGGGCTTGGCATGCCAGGCCTCAGGTAATAATTCTGTTAAGAAAAAGTGTCATCGACTTCAGAAATTTACATATTTAGCTCATGTGATCCATGGTCATAATCAGACAAGTTCCAGAATTATTTTCTCATCCGCCCCTTTTAAAGTGAAGGAAAAATGTCTTTATGGAGAAAAACTATAATTTTCTAGAACAATTTGTCTGTTCCAAGAGCTGCAATTTAATTTATAATTATCAAGAAAAGTCAATTTGAAATTCAATAACTATACTAAGCCCCCGTTTGATCTACATTATTATCTCATTAAAATAAAAAATATGACCGTTATCCATCACATCAACATTTAAATTCAAATTTTCTATCTCTTATGTAATTCAAATTTTTCATTCTCATTCTACAATATTTTGGTTCAAACAGGGTTTAAATGACCTGATGTGAATAATCAGATTAACAGATTTTGATAGGGTTCTCTTTGTGTGTGTTTTGAGAGAGATTACAGATTTTTGGACCCTTAACTGGATGACGATTTGTGTGAGTTATTAACTTCAATAGAAAAGATAAAGAGTGTGAGTAAGAAAATGTGATTCTTAGATATCGACTACCTAAAATTGGATTTTAAATGGTTCCAAAGACAATTACTGACATTCTGATTCCATTTGCTAGGCTTTCAAATTTATTTGCTAACTATTTGAAATCCACGTTTTCCTGGAAAACCTTTCACTACGCAAGTGTAATGTATTCTATGGTAGAACTTTTGTAAGTTATTGCTTGATTCATCTTTGCTACGTAAAGCAATATTCTATGGGTATATTTCCTTGGTAGCTGCACAGTAGGCATCTGTAACCAAGTTGTCGTCAAACAATTTTCGAATTTATCTTTATTTTCATATGCTGTGAACTCAATGGGATATCACCAATTTCACTTTTTCCATGTGTTCTCTGCTGCACATGCTACTGATAATGCATATTTACTCAGTTTCTTTCTTTTTTCTTCTCTCTTTCACCATACTGAATAGTTTCAGATTTCCCATGCCTACTTATTTCTTCATTTTCCCTTCTCCTTTTTGGGGCCATGTAATTTGTTCTCATTCCGTGTTTTCTAATGCAGCTGGCTATGGCATGTCTCCAACTCCACGCTGAGAAGGCCTTGCAAGCTTCTCGAGCACTTGAATCTGCAGAAGACACATTGAAAGTGAAGAGCATTAATCTGATCCCAAGCGTGTCAAAGATGTCAATTAAGCTCCCCTATTCAAATGCAGGACTTTGAATAGGTAAAATCAAAATTTTCATTATCCTTGTGTAAAACCACTGGTTCTAGTTCAAGAAAATCATTTTACCATATATACTCAACCTTTGAGAATGGCTCGGGGTAAAGGGCACGGAGTCGGTTGAATCAGGTTAGAAGTGAAAGTTGTTAAAAACTATATGTGGTTCTTACAGCCACTCCTGTTCCGTGGTAGACATGGAAGCATGTGGTTGTGAATTTTGTGTTGGGATTACACTGTCTCAAAGGTATTATTGTTTATATTTTGCAGTGTTTTTAAAGATATTATACTTTGCATTCCATGTTTTTCTTTTTTTATCATAATAATACAAACAAGGCAAGCTAGGCAAGATAGTAGATAATATATTGCATGGAGGCAGTTGACCTGAAGGTACCAGTTTTTTCCACTTCTGTTTTGTTCAATGAGTATAGTTCTGTTTGACAATTGACACCCATTTTGGAGAAAAATTTGATTTGGAATAGTGATTGATGGAAGAATGTGTGGTTAAAAAGTAAGGAGAGTTTCTGGATTTATGTGTAATATTATTTTATTGATAGAATGTGTGGTTGAAATGAAGAAATAGAAAAAAAAAATGAGAATGAGAAAAAAATGGATGAACGAACACGTGATTGTACGTTCATGTGGATATATAATGTTTGTTGATGAGATCTTGAGATTGCAGCCATTGATTTTACACGACCCTTGAAATTGGTATATTTTCGAGTTCAACTCTTTTTTCACATATTTAGTAGAATTATATAAGCAATCAAAACATTACACCTAAACTATTGCATATTTAATGTCCTGAACACTGCCAAAATCCATACCCTAGCGGTGTCATGTAGAACGAGTCACTCGCGGCTCACACAAATTCTCGGGCTTGCCATTAGCTCATATCATTAATGAAAAATGAAATTTCGATAAAATATAGTATAATAATTCAAGGACAATCATCAATGATACAGTAATGAAAGGACAATCGTATAGCAATTCGAGGATATATCAAGATAACTGAAAGTTTCAACAGAAAAGAATCCTAATGAACCTAACAAAAGGATAATGGTCCAACAAAATCACTTTTATATATTGGTGAGTTACGAGCGACTTGCCCCATCAAGGAACGAGCCAAACCGCACTTCGATTAAACGTGCACAAATTGAGCAGAGTCTAACTTCTCGATTAGTCCCATTTAACACTCCACCTTGTCCCGCTCCAAATCGAACAATGGCCATTTTGAAGTTGGCACCACTACGCCGACCTCACCTCCTCGGCCTGCCCACCAAATTCAAACCTCGGCACGTGATAAGGTTTTTTCTGAAAGTAAACAGGACAAGGCCCGTGAAGCTGCAAAACATCAACGGAAAATGTTGGTTCCATTTTTCATTACGGAGTACAGAACTGGAGATATAAATTCTTTTATTCTATTGATTCTAATGTTCATGCTTGATTTATTATTATTATTTGATCTGCTGAATATTCTTTGAATCTTACTGTTATTTGAATGTTTTGAGTTAAATTTCGAGTAATACTTTAAGGGTGTGTTTGAACCACATTATTTTGGAAGAATGTATTCTAAAATAGTAAATTGATGGAGAATGTGTGGTTGAAAAAAAAAAGTTATTGATGTGATGAAAAATATTATTTTATTGAAGGACGTGTGGTTGAAAATGAGTAGAAAAATGAGAATGGGATTTTAAATGTGGCTCAAACAGGGGCTAAGTGAAATTGTTGGAAAAAATGAGTATATAGCTGACTTTGGCATGATTTTTTAGAGGACCCGTTTGGCTATTTTGGAAAATCAAGATTGATTTGTGTTCTCCTCCGTGAGTACATCGAAATCATATATTTAATTGTCAAAATTGATGTTCAGGTGAATGAGAAATTGAAACTCAAAGTGTGTCACTTAAAATGAGTTTATGTTGGTGAGAAACTAAAAAAATATGTTTGTCCCACATAGAAAGTAGATGAAAATTAAAATCACTTTATAAATTATTACACTTTATAATGTTGTAATCATGTGCAATCAAAGGAGTCTCTGAACAATGTAGGCCAATAAAACCCCGACTGTAAAACTTTGGCTGCTGTCTTGGAAGCTCCAAAATGTCCCGCATATGTTGATGAATGGCAATGTTCCAAGATCTGATGTACCTCTTCTTCAGGCACGCACCGTCGGATAATCTGATCTGCCCCTCGCCTATAGAGAATTGGGTCTTTCCAAAAATAATACTTCAGATCTGCAAAGAACTTCTTCCTCTGATGAGCAGAATACTCTGGTGGTGGAATAGACTTGGCTAAATAGTTCACAACATCAGCATACCACGGTACTGTCTCCACACTGAGGAGTTGTTCATCTGGAAAAATCTCATTGATTTCCACTACTGCATCTGGTTGACTGAACTCCAGCCGGGATAAGTGGTCAACTACCACGTTCTCACTGCCCTTTTTATCTCTGATTTCTATGTCGAACTCTTGTAGCAATAATACCCAGCGTATCAATCTTGGCTTAGCGTCCTTCTTGGTCATTAGGTATTTCAATGCTGCATGATCAGTGTAAACAACAACCTTTGACCCAACCAAATAAGGGCGGAATTTATCAAATGCATACACAACCGCTAATAACTCCTTTTCTGTAGTTGCATAGTTCATCTGTGCATCATTTAAGGTTTTGCTGGCGTAGTATATCACATGAAAGACTTTGTTGATGCGTTGTCCCAAAACCACTCCCACGGCGAAATCACTGGCATCACACATTAACTCAAATGGTAACTCCCAATCTGGAGCGACTACTACTGGAGCCGAAGTGAGCTTCTCTTTTAGGGTGTGAAAAGCCGTCAAACACTCATTATCAAATTCAAATGAGCTGTCTTTCATCAATAAGTTGCATAGTGGCTTCGTGATCTTCGAGAAATCCTTGATGAATCGTCTGTAAAACCCGGCATGACCTAGAAAGCTGCGAACGCCCTTGACAGAAGTTGGTGGCGGTAGTTTCTCGATGACTTGAATCTTTGCCTTGTCCACTTTAATTCCCTTCGCTGAAACCCGATATCCCAACACAATACCTTCCTGCACCATGAAGTGGCATTTCTCCCAGTTTAATACCAGATTCGTTTCTCTACATCTTTCTAACACCAAGTTCAGATGTTCCAGCACTCATCAAATGAAGACCCAAATACAGAGAAATCGTCCATGAAGATTTCAATGAATCTCTCAACCATGTCGGAAAATATAGCCATCATGCATCTCTGAAACGTGGCTGGAGCATTACATAAACCAAATGGCATCTTACGGTAAGCAAAAGTACCATAGGGGCATGTAAATGTGGTTTTCTCCTGGTCATCCGGTGCTACTGGAATCTGATTGTAACCTGAATACCCATCGAGGAAACAGTAATGTGAATGACCTGCCAACCTCTCCAGCATTTGATCAATGAAGGGGAGAGGAAAATGATCTTTCCTAGTAGCTGTATTGAGTTTGCGATAGTCAATGCAAACCCTCCATCCCGTAACTGTTCTGGTAGGTATAGGCTCATTTTTCTCATTAGGCACAACTGTAATTTCCCTTTTTTTCGGCACAACTTGAACTGGGCTTATCCATGCACTATCTGATATAGGGTAGATAATGCCAGCATCCAAAAGCTTCAATACCTCAGCCCGGACCATTTCTTTCATATTTGGATTCAACCTCCGCTGACTCTCCACGCTCGGTCGAAAATTCTCTTCCATGAGAATCTTATGCATGCACAACGAAGGGCTGATCCCTTTAATGTCTGCAATGGTCCATCCTATTGCTGTTTTATTTTCCCGAAGTACCCGGAGTAGTTTCTCTTCCTCCACTTCACTGATTGAGTTTGATATAATTACTGGAAGAGTGCATGATTCCTCCAAATACGCATATCTAAGGTGCGGTGGTAGTTGCTTGAGTTCTAGTTTAGGTGGCTGCTGAATGGACGGTACATGTTTGTTGGTTCCTGTTCCAAGTTCTTCAAAATATGGCAAACGTGGTTTCCGGATGTATGGTGGGTTGGTCTCCAAAAATCGTGCACAAGTCTCCATCTCCAGTGAATCAGAATCTATTGATTGAGAATGAGCGATGCATGCCTCATATGCATCTGAAGGATGTTGAAGTAAGAATGTATCATGCACCACCCTGTCAATGACATCAATTTTGAAACGGCTATCTGCCTCTGAAGGAAACTGCATGGCTTTGAAAACATTGAAAGATATCTGCTCTTCACCCAACCTCAAAATTAGCTGCCCCCTCTGAACATCAATCAGAGCTCTGCCCGTGGCCAAGAACGGTCTACCTAGAATTAGTGGAACATCTTTGTCTTCCTCCATATCTAATATGAGGAAATCTGCAGGAAATATGAATTTTTCCACCTTGATGAGCACGTCCTCGATGATTCCTCTTGGGTGAGTCAATGATCTGTCAGCGAGCTGCAACGTGACTGTGGTTGCTTTAGCTTCTCCTAGGCCCAGTTTCCTGAAAACAGACAAAGGCATCAAATTAATACTTGCACCAAGATCGCACAATGCTTTATCAAAGAAAATTTCGCCAATAGTACAGGGCACAGTAAAACTCCCTGTATCTTTTAATTTTGGTGGAAGCTTTTTCTGAATCTTAGCACTGACTTCTTCAGTTAACATTACTGTCTCGTGATCTTCCAGTTTGCGTTTGTTTGATAGAATGTCCTTCAAAAATTTTACATAACTAGGTATTTGAAGGAGTGCATCAGCCAATGGGATGTTTATGTGCAGTTTTTTGAACACTTCCAGAAATTTCTTGTACTGCTGCTCCATCATTTGCTTCCTCAAGCATTGTGGGAATGGAATTGGTGGCTCATAGGGGTTCATCGAAGTATCTTGATGTTTCTGTGGTTATGTCGAAGTTTCTTTCACTAGTGTTTTCCTGATATTGTCAGCATGTTCCTCATTCTCTTCTATAGATAACTCCACCTGCTCTTTAATTGCATCTGGCCTCTTAACATGTATCTTAGGCAGCTGAACTCCGCTTCGTGTAGTAATGGCTTGAACATGCTCCCTAGGATTTATTTCGGTGTTGCTCGGTAATGCACCGGCACCCTCCCTGTCATAGACAGAGCTAACTGCCCCATTTGGGTTTCTAGATTTTTAATTGCTGCACCTTGATTTTGGAAGTTTGTTTCAGTCTTCCTCATGAATTGATTTGTGGTTTCCATATATTTATCGGTCTTTTCCATGAACTTTACAAACATGTCTTCCAACTGAGGTTTCTTCTCCTGCTGAAACTGCCCCTGAGCCCGATTATGATTATGATTGTGATTTTGGTTTCCACCCCAAGAGAAATTTGGGTGATTTCTCCAACCTGGATTGTATGTTTCAGAATAGGGGTTGTTTTGCTGACGTTGACCCCATTGGGCAAAATCCATCTGTTCCAGTCTTTGTGTAAAGATAAGACAGTCGGCTGTGGGGTGTTCTGCTCCACATTCTTCACAAATTAATTTCCTGACCTGTGCTGAGTTCACTGTCTGTGTCATATTCTCCATCTTGTGAAATAGTGAGTCAATTTTTGCAGACAATGCTGAGTAGCTATCCACCTCATACACTCCGACTGATTTCTTTGTGCCTCCTCTATCTGTAGACCACATGACTGAAGTATTAGCTATTCTTTCAAACAATTCCCAGGCTCCAGCAATTGACCTAGTGCTTATGGAGCTGTTTGATGATGAATCCACCATACTTTTGGACGTCGGAGTTAGTCCCAAATAGAAAAACCTAACTTGTGTTATCTGATCGAACCCATGTTGAGGACACTTCCGTAGCATGCTCTTGAATCTGTTCCATGCTTCATCGAATGACTCAGTATCATTTTGGCTAAATATGGATATGTCGTGCCTCATTCTTGCCACCTTGGCTGGTGGGAAGTATTTGGTACAGAATTTGTGAGCCAAGTCATTCCAAGTAGTTATACTTGCTACCAGGAGTGAATCGAGCCATTCAAGTGCTTTATCCCGGAGAGTGAGCGGGAACAGCCTCAGTCTGATTGCATCTTCTGATATCCCTGGGTACTTGAAATGTTGATACATATCCAAGAAACGGGATACATGTGTATGTGGGTTCTCGTTGGCTGTCCCGTAGAATTGCTGGTCATTCTGAAAGAGCTGAATGACATTCGCCTTTAACTGAAAATTCGGCTGCTCGAAAGCTGGGTAGACAATGCTAGATTGGTTTTGAACAACAAACGGTGATAGGAAATCCCCAAGCAAAGCATCCCTATCATCGAGTGCTTCATCATTGGCTAGAGCCGCAGGTGCAACCATCGGTGGTAGTTGTTGATTAGCCATTTGGATTATTTCTTGATTTTCATGTTATGTTGCTCTTGCTATTTTTTGTCTTCGATGAAAGGTCCGTTCAATTTCCAAATCAGTTGGGAGTAGTTCACTGCCAACTGATCTTTGCATGCAAGACCTGAAGAAGTGAAAAGAGTTAATA